>DWQQ01000907.1:0-10067 GCA_018244775.1 Oxynetra roscius flavomaculata | reverse complement strand
CAGAGATGTTTGGCACTCGGTGCTCTCTGCCTACCCCGCTAGGGACCTGTCGTGACGGTTATTTATTTATTTATTTAAGATTTATTACAGATATAGATTAATAATTTTTTTACATTCGTAATGATTTTGTGTGCCCTTAACCACTCTTTATTCTATTGCATAGTTGGGCTAAGCGTTTGTTTTATATATGTACATATATTATGTCTTCGACTATCGATTGGACATTTGTCAGCGGCGAAGGTAGGGATAACACTATGCCGGCGAAGGCACTTTTTCGGGGTTAACATTTCATCGAAAAAAGTTGCAAAACTTCTGTAAAATATAACTACCACTCAAAATAATACTACTTATTTAGGCATAATATGTACTAGGTACTGAACAGCGGTGGGTTTCGGAGGATATTGTGGGCGAACAAGCATCTGCTAGGTTTCGTTCTTTGTACTTGACCAAACACTCGACGTCTTTTGACTCGGTAATCCTCAATCTACAGCGACAATCATGATGAAAGCATAAGCTGATATTATTGCGACAATCATAAGCCAGCAGGTGACATCTGCATATCTACTACAAATGATTTTACTATTTTACTTGGAGGACAGCGCGGAGGCTTTTGCATTAGCTTCCTATCATGAGCGAAGAATATTCTTCGTAGAAAGATTCTGTCGATCAATGTCTTGAATAAAGTCGAGAATGTGTGAGATTAAGCCTATATTAGAAAATCCTGCATGGTATGTTGTATTCTGCGGTAGGCAATTCTCAGGACAGTTATATTGGCGGCAAACGAGTGACAATGTCAACGTTATTTGGATGGATATGTTTGGCAACGTTATTTATGTTTGGCATAAGAGAAATATAATCTTTTTAATTCCTTCAAATGAGAGCAATGTGTATATAAAATTCAATATCGGAAAAACAAGGAATTGAAAGACATTAAATCCTTTTTCAAATTCTTAAGTAGTTTCATTTTACTTAATAGATAAAACACTTATCTTATTAATTACACCTGATATTAATATATATAAATCACATTCATTGAAAAAAAAACAGTATCCGCAGAGTCAGCGCAAGATGAAAACGTTTCTATTGGTTTGCCTCGCCGTGTCCGGTATTATAAAATTATAAATTTTTAGTAATTACACATACACACACACACACACCAAAATCCAAAATATGCTCTCAAAGTTTCGTGATCGAGTATATATTAGGGTTTCTCCAGTTCTGTTAACAGGTTCGTTCTTATCGTCGGCATCAGCAATAAATCGTTTTAAAGGGTCGTTTCCAAACAAATTCATTTAGATAACCTAATAGCAAAGGTTTTAATGAAGTATAGAAGATCACATAATATATATGTATGTATGTTGATATGTTTTTCGCTAGTTTACATTAATAACACACCCAATGTACCCATTAATTGCCTGTAAATTTGAAGTAAAATTTTATTTAAATTGCGATTACCTACCACATCGAGTTTTTGTTTTATTTCTCATAAACAGTGTATACAGCACATGCGGTTCCGGTGATAGAATGTGCGGCGGAACGCAAATACGAACGATTCATTGACTTCCCGGACGGCGACGGCGTGATGCATAAAGTCGATTTAGAAGCTGAACCCGATATGGAGCTTCTAGAAGAAATTGCCAGAAATCCAGCAAATAACCTTTACCATCTGTATACAAGGTAAATATGTTTGGTCTTGTTCAATTCGCATACGAATAACATTATATGTAGTATTATCAAGTATGTAGTAGGTATATCTTTACCATATGCTTTCACCATCAACCAGGGTTGACTATTAGAGAGTGCGCCTAGGCATTAAGTATGCCTTTGTACCCCTTAGATTAAGCTGATATACAAGAATAAATAAAATAAATACACAACAATAGATACAAATATAAATGCGAAATGTTTGTTACTCGATCTGTTATACCCATACTTCGCCCGATTGCCGATAATTGCACGAAGAATGTTAATATACAATTTCCAGTAATGTTATTTTGTGCAATCAGTGGTAAAAACTTGATATTTTGTTGCAGATAGAGTGCAACTACCATTTTAATTTTCATCATTGTTTTACTTCACAATATCATATGCGATCCAATTCCGTTATTTTATCCGCACAATAATATAATTGAAATGTATGGTACTTTTATAAGGTGTAGAAAATGTTCATTAAAATGAAACAGTGTTCACTAACAAAAAAAATTCAATAAGTATAATTATGTGTAACAAATGAAGTGCATATAAACGTTTAAAAAATTGAGATTGTACATTGTATTGAAATACATTATTTGTACCAGAAATATAAGAATATTCAATTGTTATAAAACTCAGGAATGTTTCGGCAATTTGTAACCGATATTTCACGTAATTTACATTAATCGTTCACGTTGGTCGTCTTTAATAACGTATACCCCTGCAACTGTAGAGAGTCAAATACTTAGAAACATGCGTTTCAACACGTGTTGCTGTCTTGTGGATTTGTAGTTGGTTCGAAGCTGTAGCTTGTAGTGGCATCTCCGTAGGCATTGCCCTTGGTGTAATGCCTGTTACGTAATCGTTATAACTAAAACTAAGCGCTGAACATACGAATTACGTTCCGTATATGAATTCGTTACTGGTGATTTTCTATTCTAAACTAACACTCACTAATACTCACAGCAATCATAGTATTCTGTTAGAATTAGTTTGTATATATCCTATTCTGGGCTGATCACAGAAATAACTTTCAGCCAAATACCAAAAGGTTAATTATAAATATATGTATTTATAACGATAAATCAGACTTCTTTGAAACTTATCCAATTTTTGACGTCTCATGTACTGACAAGCGTGGCAACGGCATTATATCATCAACTTGTTATGTAATTTGTTATTGAAAGGAAATCCTTAATTTATCTAATCGACTCTGTCAATAGTTCCTCAATTAGTCAGTAATTGTTAAATTTAATTAGGATACAACGATATCTAAGCACCGTTAATTCAAGTACAACTTCAGTTAGAACTGAAAAGAAATTAAAATATACTTAATAATTAACGTATGTATCTAGTATTATTAAATTTAAAAAATATGCCAGTAAAATATTTAAAAAGTTAACACATTCCTAATTTCAAAATTCATTTAAAGATATATGATGATGAATGATGCAGATACATACATACATAATTTGCAAAATGTAATAATATAATATTTAAAACTGTACTATTTTATTTTAGACGTAATCCGACATCGCCACAGACGTTGGTCATTAACAATGCAAATTCCGTGACGTCATCGAACTTCAACCCTCGCCATCAGACCGTGGTGGTCGTGCACGGGTGGCTCAGTAACCAGAAGACCGCTCTTAATCCCACAATCAGAGATGGTACGTACATACATATATAATACAGAAGTAGACAACGTTAATTGTGGTCATTAATGTAAGAATAATTGTGTTCCCATTTGAGTGCATTTGTGGTGTAGTGAGTTGAAAAAATTTAAAACTGACACTTTTGCATTTCTACATAAAGCCGTATGTCGCTCGTTGAGGAAGGCTTTGCACCAAAGTCACACTTTGTAAATAATACCAGTACTGTAATAACCAAAAATTTTATTGATATAGAATATCGAGGATTATTACCTCCTGCATTTTTGCGTTGGTTCGCCGCGTTGAAACTATCGCTTGTAAAACGAATATTTGGATTTATTCCAGTTTACCTTAATAAAATGTGCCTATGCACTCTTGTATACTGATAAATCAAAACTTTTAATTTCAAGGTCTTAGACAAAAAATAAGGATAATATGATAAATTAATTTAATTTTATCCACAAACAAGGCTTTTGATCACCATACACCAAACATCATACACCTTGTTTGCGGATTATTGCGAAATCAAATAATTAATATAGTTCCGAAAAGTAACGCCTAATATAATTAACTATTAATGACAATTTCATAAAAGGGAACGTTTTAAGAGTATTCTCTTTTTACTTCCATAATTCTAGCGTATCTAAGAAAGGGCGAGGCAAATGTCATTATTCTGGACTGGAGGAGACTGGCCGTATCAGACTACGTGACAGCTGTCAGAGGCGTCCCAGCTGTAGGCCGTGGTCTTGGACAGTTCTTGGCTTTTGTTAATCGAGTTACTGGCGCACCGTTCAACACCATGCATCTAGTTGGCTTCAGCTTGGGCGCCCATCTTGTCGGCAACGCCGGAAGGGAGTTAGGTGGTCGGGCTGCTAGAGTAACTGGTGAGTTCCTATAAAAGTCATAATATGATCGTCAGTCTTTTTTATTTTATGTTTTAATACCAATGTTAGCATCTCCGATTATGCTCATAGATTTGCATCACGAATATGTTTTGAACATTTGATGAATACGCTGAGAAAAAGAGTGGTGAAATTTTTAATTGAAAACAATGTTAATAAATAGTTAGTTATTTAAGTATCTTAAGAAGACATTGATGAAAGCTATTTCTAGTTACGTAGATATAAAGAACACAATAAATTACTAGTCGATTCATTTTACACTAATACATGTACATATACATATTATGTTGTAATTCGTTTTATTTGCGTTTTGCATACCTAGAAATTTTTGGCAGCGTGGGGTGACAATAGTTTGAAAGTTAATTATGATAAATATTATCTTTGGAATGATTGATCATTTAATCTTCGATTGTATAACGATGATTGTGAATTTAACATGCAATAATGATGACTAAATTTAAAATGAAATAACAATGATTATAAATATATAATGCAATAATGATTATTATGAAATTAAAATGCAATAATTTGATTCTAATTTTAGATGCAAGAATGATTATTGTGAGTTAAAAATTTATTTATTAATTCTTTATTGTTTTATTTATACAAATGGCGGACCTAATGCCAAATGGCATTTTCTACCTACGATTTTCATTCTAGAATTCAATAATGATGATTATGAATTTAAAATGCAATATGATTATTGAATATTTTAAAGGCAATAATAATGGTCGTGAATTTAAAATTCATTAATAATTATTCTTAGACTTGAATAGATCAGAAAATGTGTTGTGTGAATAAATGTCAATAACACTATATGACTATATATAGGGGATAACTACTGTTTCTCTTAATTAATGCCTGTTTCGATTGAGTCTTAAACAAGCATTTGAGCTACCCTTAGCCGGGACAAACAACTATGTGGTATTAATTTCTCCTTTATGTTTGTTATAGGATTAGACCCAGCTGGTCCTCTGTGGAACTTGAACAATAACAGATTACGTGCAGCTGATGCGATATACGTCGAAGGTATTCACACCGACGGAAATACTGTTTATGGCCTTGGATTTGGTTCGCCGCTGGGGAATGCTGATTTCTTCCCTAACGGTGGTACAAACCAGCCAGGTTGCTACACTGGTATCTGTGACCACAATCGATCCTGGGAGCTCTTCGCTGCCACAGTTACTCACAACCATCTAATTGGCAATGAGTGCACCAGCTCTGCGCAGATCACTTTAAACAATTGTCGGGGAAGGCAATTTCCTATGGGCAATGATATCTTGAACAAATCCGGGTGGGTAGTCAAACATGAAAATTAAACTAATGCTCTAGACTAGCTGTACGTACATATTATTGTTATGTGAATAGTATTATTTAATCTAACTTCGAAAAGTATCTAAATAAATGACTTTTATAACCCTTTATATCTCCATAGAAATAAATGGCCCTACATTAAAACTTAATTAAAAATACTCCAATTATTTTTTCAGATCTGGAATGTACAGAGTAAACACGGGAAGAAGATATCCATTCTAAAATTGTTGAGATGAGAAATCAATTAAGACTTTTGCGTTTATAAGTGTCTAAGTGTTTTATTTTATAACAAAGTCCTTATTTAATTAATTAATTGAATATCAGGAAATTTATATGGAGTGCTTACGAAACATCATTAATTAGAAAACATGGATTTGTAAGGATGTAACTCCATCAAAAACATTTGATGTATAATAGTACGAAAGCTCATTCACTCTTAATAATGTATTGTCTTAAGAAAGAGTCAGGCTCATACCTGCCTCTAAGAACTTTAATGCGCAACTAATTTCACTAACACTTCCGTAAAATTTCACCTTACGACATCAAAGTACCTGTATAGCGACATATAATTCTAAAACTAAACCAGAAAAATACGAATACGCGAAGATTAAACAAATAATAAAAAAACACTCCGTTTTATTTCAATATTTTCCATTGTTATAATTGTTCCTCATGGCGTTTCCGTAACAGAGGCTTACGGATTAAGCTTGATGTTAAAGGACATATGAATATTTATGATCAATTTATGTACAGGACTGAAATCCTGCCTCAGAATATTATATTAACGAATGAGTGGCTGAGGGAAAAAACAGATATCTTAATTTTAGAGCTGAATTAGTATGCTGTTAAGTATGAGTGCCACTGATTTGCAATAGAAAAGCATATGATACCAGATATTACCGGTAATGATACTCAAATATGCGACTCCATGCGATACCGACGCGACTATACTATCGATAGTCAAAGTGTTCAGAAGTTCGTAGAATTTCAGTTCAGAGTTTAATTGTGGTAGTATTGGATTTTGACTTTGGTACGTGTATTGAATAACATTAGGAGTGAATGAGAAGACATGGTGAAAGGGACAACGTTATGACGCGATGCCCACATACAAACAAATTACACAAAGTGTATATACTCGTATATATATAATTACACTTTGTGCAAATCGTTATTAATGTTTTGTTACGATATCCGACCGATATTTAATTTGCTTATATTTTTCGACTTTGCAACGGAATTTTAAGTTTTCTGAATACTTAAAAATATATATATATATATACACGACTTAAACTTTATTTTTCTTAATAGTATATTATAATTGAAATATACATAAATGTATTATAATTAAACTGGCTGTCATTCATAATTGAACGCTTTCCAAATTCTCCTTAAAATATTGAAGTTTGCCGCCGGTTTTTTGTCTGTATTTATAGGTATTTTATCCCGGTATTTTTTAGGGTTCCTGCGTATATATGTAATCCTGAAAACCCTGAAAAATTAGGCAGTCTGAATGAATCTAAGTATCATTCAAAACTTTATTCCTTTTCTCTTATTTTATTTCCACATCTTACTCCTTGTTCTTAGTACTCATTTCTCTATCCATTTACATCGATAAAAATCTTTGTGCAAATTTTTATCTTTCTAAAACCCTAGGGGTGATGCTCGGTTGTAGAGGAATAATTGATTTTGCCTGTTTTGGTCAGTTTCTTAGTCAGTGCGATTTTTCATTTTATATTTTTAATGTTGTTAATTTTTTATTATTCACTACTTGTATTTTTTACAATAGGCTTAACATTTATTTTTAACTTTTGTGTACGACTATAGTAAACAGATAATAAAGAACTACTAGGCAACTCTACAAACTAAGCAAAAACAATCACACGGCTACCAGACAGCAGACCAGAGAAAGAAATACTTATATAGATATAGAACAAATATTAGCAGTTGGTGGAAATCGAATCCACCACTGAGGCTCAGCAGCTAGGTTCGCTAACCACTAGACCAACAAGCCAGTTGACAGCTATATCACTCGTTTTCGAAAGTATCTTTGCATAACATGCGTTATATTTTCTAAATAAATAAATAAATAACCGTCACGCCAGGTTCCTAGCTGGGTAGGCGGAGAGCACGGAGTGCCAAACATCTCTGCCCTTGCAAATCTGACGCGCTTCGTCTACATTGATCAGTCTCTATATATCTTTTCTTAGCTATATTTACTAAGTTACTAAAATAGTTACTAAGTATTCCGCACGAGTGAATCCGCGAGGAGCAATTAGTTCAAATAAAAAATTGTCGCTGTTGAAATGTTTTTATTAAAATCGTTTTCATTGGTGTTGATGAGGAAAATTAGATACCTTTATTCAATTTTTATTATCGTATGATAAACACGTTGATGTATATCAGATGTCCAGTATAAATACTAAAATGATTGACAATCGAAGTAGATCCTCAATACCCGCAGAAACATGCGAAGCTCCGTGTTGCTATCAGTGTGCTTAGCAGGTAGGATATCTCGTTCACTTTCTTCTATAAATATCATATGACATCCCACACGCGGTGATCTTATCCCAAAATAAGCAAAACTTGTGCTTTGATAACCGGACGCCTGATAAACTATATGTACACATATAAATCTATACTTATATAGATACATTTTTTTTATCACTCTGACACGGAACAAACACTTCTGTTCTATTGGTCCGCAAGTAGAAATTTCACATACGAGCACCAGCTCAGCAGTCAGGTTCTGTGCATTATTGAACCTGCATGCACTGCACTGTATGAACATTTATGCACATGCACTGCACACTGCACCAACGGGCCAGTCAACTTTCTGTGTTGACGGTCCGCTTTTACTTACAATTAGCAATGAATTGTTTGAGACTTGTTATAACAAACATCTCTTCACATAAATGTGATTTTAGACAAACACGATAAATATTTAAAACTCAAAGGTACATGGTTAAAGGAAGTTGCATTTATTGGTACTTGAATTTCTCACACTTTTGTGACGTGTATATCGTTTCCACTGTTATCTTTAACAGTATGCTAAAAGAGAAAATATTTTTTAAAATACTTTTTGCTACAAACTCAACATTTTGTAATGAAGTAATTATCAAAGGTTTTTAAACACTTAAAGTGAAGTGATATATAGTGATATTAATAATTGCTTATGATATTATGATACAGGTCAATAAATACCTAGTTCTTTCTTTCAAATATATTTTCATTTACAGTGTACGCTGCATCTGGAGTTCCCTTAGACGACAATCTTGGGAAACATGACTATCGACGTTTTATCGAAGTTCAAGATGGTGATGGAGTTATGCACAAAATTGATTTGGAAGCCACACCCGACACGACACTTGTAGAGGAGATCACCAGAAATCCCACTAACAATCGTTATCTGCTATTCACCAGGTACGAGAAGCAATGACCAACTATTTCATTTACATACATACATATGTATATGTACATATGTATGTATGTAAATAATATAGCTGTAGTATAGCTTAAAAAATAACAGCTTATCATGTCATTGTAGACAGAATCCGACTGAGGGACAGGACCTGTTAATCGGCCAAGCGGAATCAATTAAAGTATCGAACTTCAATGCGGAACTCCCAACCGTAGTGATAGTTCACGGGTTTCTTGTCAATCAGCTGTTGACAATGAGTTCTTCACTAAGAGACGGTAATAATATCCTCATTTAATTTCTATTTTGATATCAACTAACATTATTACTAATTGTGAATGTCACATTTACAAGCAAGTAAAGGCCTTTAACAGTTTCAACCCCTTTAAAATTAGTGGGTCAGCGGTTATTTTAATAACGTAGTCCTTTATTAATGTAGCATTTATTTACATATAAAATGTAATTATCATCAAACTCATTGTAACCTATGATCTGATTTTTTTAGCATTTCTCGAGAAGGAGGACGTGAACGTTATCGTTTTGGACTGGACGTTGGTCGCATTGCAAGACTACGTGACCGCGGTGGCTGGGACTCCGGCGGTTGGTCGTGGTCTTGGCACCTTCTTGGCCTATTTGCAGGAAGTTACTGGCGCATCTTACGAGTCCATGCATTTGGTCGGCTTCAGTTTGGGTGCCCACGTCATCGGTAATGCGGGAAGACAATTAGAGGGCAAAGTTGCACGTATTACTGGTGAGTTACGAAGTTTCAATAAGAATATCCCAGGTATCTTGAAATCTTTTTCACCACAATCGTCATCATCATCGACCCGTTTAACGTTTCACTGCTGGACACGGATCTCCTCTCAGAATGAGAAGGATTAGGCCATAGTCCACCACAGTAGCCAAGTGCAGGTCAGCAAACTTCACACACCTTAGAATTATTTTTACTTCTAAAGTATGCAGGTTTCCTCACAATGTTCTTCTTCACCGTTACAGCGAGTGATATTCAATGTAAAAATGCACATTTTAAAGAAAGACGTGCGCGCCAAGATTTGAATCCAGGACACCCGGTGTGAGAGCTGGATTCTTAAC
>DWQQ01000906.1:0-10068 GCA_018244775.1 Oxynetra roscius flavomaculata | reverse complement strand
CGATATCCCCAGAAACACCACCGTATCTCGCCTCTGTCGGCCGATACAAGGAATGTCAAAAATCGTTCCGATGGCTAAGGGGTTGCGATGAGAATTCGGAGAAAGAACTCGAAATTTTACTAAGCACCCAAAGGAGGAGTACGACCAAATCGCCCAAAGTGGCCAGATTGAAGCTCCTGATACAAATTTCGAGGAAGCCAGAGTTCTACAAACCGACTGTAATAATGATGTTCATGTTTGTGCTATTCCAAATATCCGGGATGACCGTGGTGCCGTCGTACACGGTGCCGATGATGAAGGAAGTGTCCGGCGGTACAATTGAATCGTACACCAGCATGTTGATGGTCGATGTTGTACGATTCGTGACTGCTGTCATAGCGTGTATTGCGGTCAACAGACTGAACAGACGGACAGTATTATTCATAGGTGTTATAGTCAGTGTTATATCTTTGTTCCTGGCTGCACTATTATTGTACTTAAAAGATCTCGGCTATTTGCCTGATGATTACAAATGGGTACCGGTGATTCCAACTCTGACATACATTTTCGGAAAGACTTTGGGCATTCTGCCGATCCCGTGGGCCATAGCGGGCGAGGTGTTCCCTCTGGCATACCGGAGTCTCGGAAGCGGTATATCGGGGATGTTCCTATCGATTATGTTCTTTGTCGTTGTAAAAACAGCCCCAACATCGTTTCGGCAAATCGGTGTGAATGGTACATTTTGCATTTACGGTATCAGCATAGCTATATGCGGTGCTTTCCTGTTTTTCCTATTACCGGAAACTCGCGGGAAGACTCTATACGAAATAGAGTGTCACTTCAGGGGCGTGAGGACTACATTCAAAAGGGCAGATATCTGTGAAAAGGATAAGATGTTGGAGTTGGAGAAGGTGGAAGAAGGTTGATGGGTGGACAGACAACATAAGGAAATGCTCTGCCGCTCAAGACAGCTGGCCACGTTGGTAGAAAGGTTTATACGAGAGAATTATGTTATTTATTATAATTAAGTAAGCTTCTATGTAACTCTGTGATTGGTACTGTTTAATGTTACGCCCAAAAATGTATTAACAATTATTGTTTCAAACTATTCCATATCCGAGTGAAAGAGGCTTTTCCTTTTGGAACAATTTAAATAAATCAATGAAATAATTAAGGTTTTTTTGTTATTTTTATTTATAATAACACAAATAATTTCAACATACATATTGAGATTTATTGAGTTATAAATTTGTAGTTTTGCCTAAGTAATTTAAATATAACATTTCACTAATTCACATCACGTTTACTTGAAACAGTGTGTTAATAATATTAATCATATCTTGGGACTTCTCTATACACGGCCATATAATCCCAAACTAGGCAGAATCTGTACTACGTTAACAATACGACTCATAAACTGCATACATATAAGATAAACTTATATAGAATTTTTGACTCTACATTTATGCTAGTGCTAACCACAGAAATATTTGCCCGTATGGGAATCGAAGCCACGAACCCTGCCTCAGCAGTCAGGTTCACTGACCTCTGCACCAACGGGTCATAAAATTTTCCCTAACTAAAAAATTTATTGATAATATCCAGTGGTTTGTTTACTTTAATACAAAATATGAGAGCTGCATCTACGCATATCACTGCTATGTTTCCCGTTCAGAGGTTCAGCACACCGTTGATCTGCTCGGATGACTCCTCTAAAACTATCCTCGATTTCTTGGAGCGTCCTATCTTTTGTCTCCGGCAACATAACGAATAGGATTTTCAAACACATCACGACCACACCGGCATATAAGAAGTATGTCGACGAGAGACCGATCGCATCATTTAGAACGGGGAAACACTTGACCGCCACGAAGAAATTCAGCGACAGCGCCCACACACTGATACCTCCGCCCAATCCTCGGTATTCCAATGCAAATATCTCACCGGATATCGCAAACGGTATGGATGATATACCAACGGTTAACGAGAACATGTACAACGCTATCAACGTGATGGGTATCCAATGGTTATCACCCGATATATATTGATTTTCCTTTGCGTACACATAGAATCCTTTACCTAAATACGATAGCACGCAAATGCCAGAGCTAGCAAACAGTAATGTCCTTCGTCTCATCGATTTCATCAGGAACACGGCTACCACGTTGCACAACAATCTTTCAACATCCAAAGCGACCATTAGAAATTTTGCGTTCGCATCTGGTCCGACAACTTGGTGAATGATGTCCATTGTGTACGAGCTGATTACATTAATTCCAGCGAACTGGAACATGGTGTACATAACGAACATGATTATTATGGGTTTGTAGAATTCAGGTTTGACTGTAGTCTTTCCGAAATAACTGAACAGCCGCTTCGCTCGCGTTCCTAAAGATAGACTCTTGTCTGTGAAACTAGATTTCCTTGTTACCCTGTGCGCAGATATCATGCTCTCCAATTCGGTCTCCTGGGTCTCTGTACGTCCTCTAAGCCAGAAGAATATTTGTTCACCTTCCAAGTAACGCCCTTTAGATATCAGCCACGATGGAGATTCTGGGTTAAAAATGATCAAGATCAAACTCGTGAAGGTTATAAAGGAGCAGATAAGGGCGTTTTGCTGATAACTGAAGTACGTGCCGAGGGAATGCGAAAACATGACCCCAATTGTTAAGGATAATGAGACACTTGTGAGAAAGGCTCCCCGATTTATCGGATCGGTCATTTCTCCGATGATGATGGAGCCGAGCGGTCCAAGCATGCCCATTGCGATGCCCTGGAGAAAGCGAGCTGCTATGAGACCAGCCACACTATCCACCAACACGAGCATGAACCAGCCGACCAGATTGGGTATAATCGTAAGTAAATGTGACTTCTTTCGCCCAAGGGTGTCCATCAAGGGTGTGATGACAAAGTTTCCAGTGATCAACGCAAACCCGATGATCGAAGCTGGAACAAGAGAAAAATCACATCAATCAGATTATATTCTCCATCTAGAGGCTAGTAACCCCGTATTATTGGTTCGATTCCAACACGAGAACCTGTTCTATGGCTATTAAATGGGAGTTAATGTGGATTTTTACATCTACATACGACTTTTAAACATTACTATATTTTACAATAAAAAGGTACATATCTTGAAAAATTTTAGTTGCTTTTATACGTACGTAATCCTACTATTGGAGGGTACAGATTTTGATTTTGATGGCAATTTCATTGCATTCCTTACCAATCCATGATTCTTGACTAGGTGTGGCTTGAATATGCGATTCTGGACGACGTAGACTCGGGATGAGAACTGCGGAATAGCCAATGACGCAGCCGTGGCCCACTATGTTCAACGCCACACTCGCTGTCAGGAAGCACTGAAAAGCCATAAGTAGTAATATTACTATAATTAATAAATATCTTAGTACAACCTCACACGGCTACCTAATTCCCAACAGGCAAAGCCTGTGCTGTGATAGCAAGACTGCTGATAAACTACTTATAAACAAATAAATATATATCAATTTTATTTACAATACAACAAGTGAAGTGGACACAGATGATGGATATAAATTACATAAATGACATGGAAAAAGTTGTTGCAAGTCTACCAAAAGATGCTATAAAAGAAGCAGAAGAACTGAAGAAGCGCAAAGATAATGGCTGCGCCACAACAAAGACAGAGGCATAACCATTGAATATGTTTTAAGTTAATTTAGTTTGGCCTACCAATCATACTTCGTGAGCTAAGTCTGTGGCGCGTTCCACCAAGTTTTTATTTTATGCTGAAAAATACCTCAAATTACCAATTGCCAAATCGGTTCTTTTGAGACCTAATATTGAAAGCTTTGTCTTAGCCTGTTATGAAACCTTTCGATTCACCGAGATTACCTTTATCGTGTACAGTAAGTATCGTGTAAGAGACAGTGCAAGATAACATACACTTATCATCGATTCTATTGTTTCCAATGTAGAAACACAATACAAAAATACTTGATTGTATTCTACGTAAGAGAAAAACATGTCACATAACACGAACAAAAAGTAGAGTAAGGATTATAGGCGGTGCTGTCGCTGATAAAGCGATTTCTTCTTGTTAACAATACCGTAGTGTGCTTGTTTTTAATAAAAATGAAACACCTTGCCAATTGAAACTAGTTAAACACCATCAAAGTGTTATTTGAAAAGATTGGTCCAAAGCATGACCTCAAGTCCACTAAGTACTTTATATGTATCACTTTTCTCTTTGCTGTCTATATGTTTATATTTTACTGCATCCTTGTTTGTATATATGTATGTATATGTATGTGTGTTGTTTCTGAACGTGTGTCGATAATCTGTTTCTGCAATGTTCTCGTCGCCTGCTACCTTCTCACCATCGTCCTAGGTTTATTGGTAAAGAACGTCTGGAGACATTAGGTTCGCGTTCGCATTTTTTTTTTAATAGCAATATTCTCGTATTTGGTTGTGATTTCACCTGATGGTAAGTGAAATACAGCCTAGAATGAAACACGTTCTCCTATCTATTGACCTTTATTTTGAATAGCGTAAGGTTCTATCGGGATCAAAAGACGTCGGCAGGAAATTCCAGTCTATGGCGGCTTACATTAGAAACGACTGGCCAAATCGTTTCGTCCGCCTCGAGAAAACATAGACCGGATATGGGTGTACATTTGCTGTGATACGCGAGCTACTCGTATGATATCAATGCAATAGTTGATTGCACAAAAATAATGGTGCATCCCATGTCGTGCGTGTTTTTGATAAGATTACGAAGTTATTACTTGCAGTATATAGCTGTTTACTTGATCAACAAGCATTTGTTCTATGCCCAGATACAAAAAGTTGTAATGGATGTTAAATAATAGTTAAAGGAGAAACAATATATAAATAACATAAACAAAAAAAAAAGATTGATATTAATTTGTGCATAGTTATTATTTATCCATGATCGACAACGACAATTGCGTCAAAAAAATATCCTGCTGTGTAATAAATGATTCTTTAATATTATTGAACAAGACTCGCGTGGTTGTTAATTAATGAGTATTTAGGTGATCGAAACACGCATCTGTGAATGTACGCAATTTGATTATTGTCCATTATGGCTTTATGGAAGTCGAAATTACATCAGAATATGTCTCTCTTTAGCTGTTTTATTAACAATTACATCTCAGAATGATATACATACGCGAGCTGTGATATCGATGCACTGATTGATTGCACTAAAACAATTGTGCATCGCCTGTTGCGAATGTTTTCGATAAGATTACGAATGACAACTTGCAGTATGTAGCAGTGTCCAAACGGCTTGAACCACAAGCCTTTGTTTTGTGTCTAGATGCAAAAAATCTGTACAGGGATATTTGTATATTTATATGTATATACATTTATATGTATATACATTTATATGTATATACATATAAATGTATATACATTAACTACATAGTTTATCAGCCGTCTGCCCATCACAATATAGGTTCTGCCTACTTTAGGATGTCTATATTATTATTATTGTTTCTCAATAATTCACAATTTTCAAGTAGCAAGTGTTTTAACAGAAACGTTGCTTATGATAAGGTAGTATTATGTTAGAAAACTGAGTAAAATTGTTTGCGTGTCTTAGATTTCAGTCCTTCACTCCGAGCACATTCCACTTTCTTTCCAAAATTATCTGTATCTGCAGACGAAATTTCACTTGGTGTAACGGTGAAAGAAATCAGCGTGAGAAAACGCACACCTTAGTCCTCCATGATGTTCTCCAAGTCGCATGTGGTCAGCATGGCAGGCTATGGTCTTAACCGTTCTCAGATTATGGAATGTGGAACGGCAAAATGATCCACTATAGGTACATCTTCATAAACTATAATTTCCACTATATCGTAATGGCCTTAATATCATAGCGCTGTTCAAAATATATAAAAATCCGTGTTTATTTCATAATTTTTTGATACAAAATTGCTAACGCAGACAAGTATCGAATCTGCGCCCAATGATATGTTTCTCTTCAGCCGTTATTAATTTTGTACTCGCTTATCTTAAGAGAGCTTATCCGTTATCTTAATTGATAATTTATAATAACTATTATTATTCCAACTGACATTAAAAGCTAATCAGTCACAATAGACAGACATCTTTCATATACATTAGATTAATGTCTTCACATGTATCTACCGACATGGCGAAGCAGTATTTTAAACCGACTTCTGAAAAGCGCGATTCTCAATTGGTTTTATTTTTCGATTATCGAATTTTCAGCAGTTTCAAGATTCTCAATCGTTTGTAATTGTTGGATTTTTTCGATTCGATTATTTCTAAATACTGATTCCGTTATATTTTTTTTAATGTTTCTTACCTCAGAGCTCCGTTATTTATAAACGATTTGCTTTTTTTTATTCAAAAAGATATGCTTGCATAATGGTCTTATAATGGAAACTATCAGAAATCGAGAGAACCCTTTAAATATTGTGGGCATACGTATAGCAATTTTAGTATTTATTACAGCATATGAATCATTTGTATTCAGTAAGTGTCATTTGGAGAAGTGGAACTGATTAAAAAGACCACAGTTGGCCACCGGTATAAATTATACAATAAAATACTATAAGTTATCACACAAGTTGGTTCCTAGCAGACAAGACTATGATGAATCAAATTAAAATAAATAATCCTAATGATAATGAAAGTGGTAACTTCGAACTGATATGATGATGAAGCCGGGACCGGAACTCTGTAACAAATGAAGGCATGCCGTATTCGGGCTTATTGTCATTCCCGCAAGCCCTTATGCTTGGCAGAGCACGACGTCGCTTATTAGAAGACGCCTGTGTCTGGTAGTGGATTGAATGAGAAAGAATTAGAAAGAAGTACACCTAATTTCTCCCTTTTATAAGATATATTGTTACCAATCTAGTTACGATTACAAAAATTGCTTATTGTCTTTGACCTTCCACGTTCTCGTCCTTTTGTGTTATATATTTAATACAAAATGGTGTAATTCTTAAGAAAATATGCCTACTTTTCTTCATTTTGCACTAAAAGTTTGTATTAGAAAAAATAAATACGTAGTCCAGCAGAACTTCGCAATCTAATCATTAATTAGAGATAACAATCAACATGTCAAGGCTCTGTTACAAAATAAGTTGGGACGAACGCTAACATGGCAACACTGATAAAGCGAATCAATGCACGATGGTACGATTCGATAATACATTTCGAATTATGTTACGCAAATTCGGCGCACGTCTTATGATAACTGTGGGTCAATGGTGTTAATGCAAGCCGAAGATAGGAGGATTGCCAACTTTTTTTCAATTTATTAGTTTTCTTCAGGTTTTTTTTTATTAAATTAAGGTTTACTTCACGATGACAATACTAATTTTAACAAAACAAATTATTTTTTAACTTATTAACTAAACCCTTAAGATTTTAAGGCAAACGGCACATGCAAAGAAATATGACAAAGTAATGGCGGGACAATAATTATGAAACAATTTATTTGTCAAAAAATATTTATAAGCCTGTTGCAATTATAATAAATTTTAACATGTTATTCATTGAACTAAAACGAGATAATTTTATTGGGTCTCAAATATGGTCATGTGGTTGCAAAATGAAAAGAAAAATTTTTGAAGGAAACAGAAGAGTCGTAGAGAACGTATGTTGCGGGCCGACTGACTTTAATTCATTCAAAACTAAACAAATTATGACAGATCGAAATCTTCAAACTATAATAATCATTGTGAGATACAGATTAACTTTATTGTTTTGCTTGAATTTTTTTTTACTTTTTACTGTTTTTAAACATCTACATCTTAATATAATCAATAAATACATTATTATACTTTCGTAAATCAATATTATAATCTTAATAATTGTTGATTAGTAATAACATAACATAAGGTTACGAAGACTTATTTACGTTTTGAAGTGGACACGCTTCACCGCCACCGGGATCGCGACACATCGGACGCTCGGCGAAAACCAAATAAACTATCAACTCTGAATGAAGTAATTCGTCGCATTTTACGTTGTACTTTATTGATTTTATCTAACATGAGGTGCATTGCAGATTTTTACGATTTTTAAACGCATACGTACGTACGTACGTACGCAAAATTATCTAACAAGATAATTTTGCGTACTACGCTAATGACGTTTTTCGTCGACACTGACAAGGGACAAGTTCGGGAAAGCGCGTGTGACTGTCTGAATAATAGGTACATGTATTTAAATCCTTATTTGGCACGAACCACTGTATGTAGAGGACGCTTGCATGAATTTTAATCAAAACCAGTTCCCAACAAAATAAATCCAACAATTCTACCAACCTTAAAATATTATTTAATTATCATGTGTGTTTTTGTGAGCTTTTGGTGAAATCAATGTAAATAAAAAAATCTCATCGCAGACAATTGTTAAAAGTAGCAAAAAAGAAGACATCCTAGTGTCTAAACGTGCATTTATATATTGTTTTTAAATACATACCTGAAATACAGCAATTGCATTATTTTGTATGTATTATTCTGCTATTAATTAAAAAAAAATTAAAACAGCCAGTCGAGGAATTATATTAAAAAGAGTTCATTGTGTTCAAATGCATATTTAAAATTTGACCTTCGACCATTAACGTTTGGAAATATTAACTTTCATTGGTTTGTTATTTTGCAAATAATATATAACATAAAGGACAGTAGCTACAATTAAATTTCTCGTCAATTATCGAAATAGCGAAACGCTAAAGCAAATTAAAAAAAAATAAACGAACCTGTCTTATAAACGGTCTGTGTCCTCTTTCATTGTCTGTATTCTCGTCCGTTGTCATTTTGAATTTTTCTAAATTAAAAACTAAACGTCTAAACTTCGATCATTTTGCCTTATTGAAACCACGGGACTTGTTTCACGAACGTTTTGAGACGTCGGTACGGACTGAACGGATTACTCGCGCCACTTGCAAACTGAACAATATATCTTGGCTATATTATTGCATGATAATGATACGATTAGATTAATTGTTATTTGTTCGAATAATCAATGCTACCGAGATAACGTGTATCATGATGTAGCTGTGTAGATATTCTTCACGATAAAAATAACATTGTTAGTGCACCCTTTATGGATGTGAAGTTGTCAACATACTGTCACATTGGGTACAAATGAATATAGAAAAAAATAATAGAAAAATAATATTTCTTAGGCGTAATTATAAAGGATATTTAGAAAGATATTTTGGAGTTACATCTCATGTACGGGGTTTAAAAGCAGCGCAGCAAGAGCGTCTTGCGCATCGACAGCAAAATGAGTAGTACGTAAAGTTATAAAAAATTGGAAACTACAAAAAAAGATACACTATGCCTATCGCAAAATGTTCCTGACGAACGATTGAATGTGAGTGCTGCTTAATACGAAGATTTACAGCTCACTGTCAATTAGTCTGCCGTTATAATATAAATTGGAAACAAAGTCCTTAAGTCACTAATAAGAGCAATAAATTACATCGATAATCAATACTTGCTCATAATCCCTTAAATGAAGCACGTAACGTGTCATTAGAATTATGTTTCAAGCTGTTTATAATAAAATAAAAACCATGTCGTTATCAGTACGTTGCAATAAAAACGATAATTAAATTAATAAGCAGATGTACGAAGCAAAGATCTTGGCTATTGTTTATTATTATTTTTTAAATTTCATACTGCGATTTAGATATTAGAACACAATGGCCTGTATTCACTTATAAACATACACACACTTTTTACCGGTAATAGTCATCCTCGCTCCTTTTTTCATGTTAAAAGATTGTGATTGAAGTTAAATACATTAGCAGTGCTCCCTTTTTAAGAATGTAAAGAAAGAGCAAGGTAAAATCCCTTAACCATTAATAAAAGAGTTTTATCTATTTTTACAATGTCCCGTCACGCCAGCTCCCTAGCGGGATAGGCAGAGAGCACCGAGTGCCAAACATCTCTGTTTTTGCGAACCTATCGTGCTTCGTCTACATTCATCAGTCTCTTCATGCATACACGCCGATTTCGGAGGCTCTTGGCTCCCTCATCAGCCTATCTGACCTATTTGGTCGAGATAGGTGAGTCTCGGCCTCCCTCG
>DWQQ01000905.1:0-10075 GCA_018244775.1 Oxynetra roscius flavomaculata | reverse complement strand
AACCGTCCAGCCCCTCGGACAGCGCGCTCGAGCAGCAGCGGTCTGGCACCGACGCGTCGGACGATAAGTGCCGGAAGCGCATCAATCCGTTACGTATCCACCTCGGCAAGCGGCCGTTCGTGGACAATTCCGTCACATACAATAGTGCGTGTAAAAAGAAAAAACCTTATAAACCCAGTGAACCCAGTGCGTCGAAAAGTCCAGCTCCAAGAGCCCCCAAGCTCATTCCTAAGGTTGACCACAATCAATTTCATAATGCTCCATCGCTTGTTGACAATGAGCAAGACAAGCCAGTTCCCAGGCTTGTACCTAAAAGCCAATTACAACAATTTAAAAAGGGTAAAACTGAAAAAGGAGCCCAGTTAAAGGAATACGCTCAGAGTCTCGGACTTCAGCCAATGGTGAAGTTCAAATGTCGGAAATGTTGTTCCATGACATTTAAGTCCCTGGCAATGTTGAAAGATCATCAGCTTATATGTCGAGCACAAGCAAAAGAACCGGCACTGAGTCCAGAGGCAGCACCAAGTGCGGATACAAGTAGTGGTCTAGCAAGGGTCACAAGGAAAGTTTATCTATGCTCTGCTTGTGGGACATATTATGAAAATTGGAATCTTTTTCTTCATATGAGAGATGTTCATAACAGACACATTTGCCTGTTTTGCTTAGGAATGTTTTCTAAAGCTGAAAAATTAGCATCACATTTAATCAACAAACATAATGTACAAGAATTTAATTACTTAAGTAAAGAGGAGTTCTGTAAAATATATAATGGTACCTTGTATCTCATGTGCTGTGCTTGTGATGAGATCTGCAGTGAGCAGGATGATTTTTTTAATCATGATTGCAATAATGTAAAACCCAAACCTGTCCCAATGCTTGTTAGCAAGAATACAGCTAAGCCAAATAATGTGAGACAAATAAAAACTGCTTGTGAACAGACAATAAATGGCCCTCCAACAATATCTAATAATATGCAAAGAACTGTCAGTGAAAAGAAAGATCCATGTGAAGTTAAACCTGAGACGTACACATCACAACTACAAAAGACTATGAGCACACCAGTTTTTGAAAATAAAAGTGATATAAACATGAGCTTTGAAAATTCTGCAACAACTAGTAGTACACAAAGCAATACATTTAGCTTTTTGAATCCTGCTACCAACCTTGAAAATCAGAAAATGTATTCCAGTCCAATACAACATGGAAATCAAAATTTGGACCATAACACACCTACCCTTCCAAATGGAGATGAAAACTTAGAACAATCAGATGAAAGTGCTTCACCGGATCGTCATATTATATCACCACCAGCAGACAATCTTATTAAGTCTGAGCAACTACCCAGTCAACCTAGTCAACAAGAAAAAGAGGGTGGAATCAAATTAAAACTTAGTTTAAATAATGCAAGCTCTCCAGTAATAATAAACTCAACTGTAGATCCCACTATTGGACAACAGTATGCTAATAAGCCACCAACACGTACAAGGCGTCCTCCTAAGAGGTATGAGAAACAAGCTCCAGTAGAAGCAGTTTCACAAGTGAAACAACCGTCAATAAAAATGACAATTTGTGATAAAGCTGACAGTCCATTCGTAAAGACAACTATATTTGAAAATAACAAAGAAATGACATTAAAAACATTAATGAATAATAATTTGGAATCTGACTCTAAGTTTGAAACTAAATCAGAAAACATCATTAAAACAACTATCTATGATAATAAAATGGAAGAGATAAACACATTAAATAGGGTTCCAAAATTAACTGTAAGAGTTCCTAAGGAATTCTTGGACAAAAATTCTTCTAGTGATGATTCATCAGATAGTGATATCAGTGATAGGTTGACTGTTGATGATCATAGAGTTGATACTAACATGGATGAGACAGATAATAAGGAGGAAGCCATTCCTGAGCAGCTACTACAGCCTTCATTGCCTTGTCAAGAACAAAGCCAAGAGGAGGATGAGGTTAAAACAGAGCCTGAAACAGAACTCGAGCTTGAACCAGAGGAAAAAGTACAAATACCAGAAGAAACATTAGAGACTAAGCCAGAATTAAAGACTGAACTGCCAGAGCAAGATGTATCTGCTGATTTAAATGCTGAAGATCCAGCTGTAGCAGATGATTGTGATATTCCTATTACTGAGCTGACTTTGGACAGACCAATCGATAAATATCCATTGAAAGATTTGCTGAAAGTGTTCTTGGCCTCAACTGTTTTTAATTGCATCTATTGCAACCATGTTCGAAAGATAGCTGTGAATTGTGAACAACTAGCTCTTCATATGGTAGCAGAACATAGATTTTCCGCAACAGTAGATAGCATAACTGCTGAAGAGTTAATGCCGGAGACCATTACAGCAAAAGTGAAAGCTGGTGCTGAGGAATTATGTTCAGTATATATAAATTTGGACACTTATGATAGTGTTGATAAGTGTGAAGATGTACAATATAGTCATAGTTTTGAATGTTTTCAGTGTTATTTCAAAACCACTGTTCACAAGGATCTCTATTTACATAATCGTAAAATGCACCAGAAAACAATTTTATTGTGTGTTATGTGTAAAAATAACTTTTATTCTTATAGTGAATTAATATGTCATTTGTGCCCTGGAACATATGATTCAGTTTATGAAACAAAGTTTAGATGTTGTTTTTGTAATTTAGACACTATATCATCATCATTTAGATTAATGGTCCATCTTCGAAAGATACACCATACCTGTGATGTATGTTTAGAATTTTGCCAAAGTCAGGCACGTTTGTCTAACCATGTGTGGAAACATAAGTTGCATCACTTATGCTATCGCTGTGGTATTGCATATAGAAATAAGCTAGATATAACTAACCATCTGTTCTGGAAACATGGCACAGAGAGTGTGTTATGTAAAAGATGTTTACAAAAAAAGTGGCCACATGTCTATCATTTTTGCACACCTCCAGCTGTATTTCCTTGTGAAGAATGTACTTTACAGTTTTCTCGGGCGGTATATTTAAAAGTGCATAGAAGGTTTCATTCTGAGGAATATCCACACAAGTGTACTGAAGAAGACTGTACAGAAAAATTTGTATCAAAAAAATTGTTAAATAAGCATGTTGAAGAACACAAAAAGAAATTGTTATTAGTAGACCATAATGAACAAGCATCAGCTGTCTCTGATGGAAATTTATCAGAAGAAGTAAAAGAGTCTATAACTGTTATTGATTTAGTTGATGATAAGCCCAAAGAGGAAGCCGGATCTTCTGAAGTAAAAAATGAGGCTGAAACTGAACCTATATCCAAGAAATCTAGAAAGAAAAAGTCAAAAGACAAAGATGCTCTTCTATTAGATATGAATTTGCCCGCACTGAACTTGTCAGAAAGTGATAGTAGTGATGAATCTGATAGTGGCACTCTTAATTCAGTGAAAGATGATAAAACGCAGGACAAGGCTCTTGAACAGACAGAAGAAATGGATATAGAAATGAAGGAGGTAACCGAACTCCCTCCCAAAACGCCATTCATGGAAATAGAAGATGAAAAAATACAACCAATGGATGATGAAAAGTCAAACCATCTGCATGTTTTAGATATATGGGATAATTTTCAAAAATATCAGGCTAAGGTTGAAAAGCAAAAGGAGAAAACTCCTCCTTTAGTCCCCATCAGGAAACATGTCTGTGAATCTGATCATGATTATTGTGTAATACCAACGGATTTTAATGGAGATGATGACATGTTCAGCTTAGATAAAAAGAAGAACAAGAAATCACCCAAGAAAAGGCATGGTGATCTCACATCAAGTAGTAGCAGTACTAGCGATAGTGATTCAAGTTGCTCATGTGGATCAAACTGCAGCTGTTCATCAAGCAGTGGTTCCTCATCTTCTAGTTCATCAGATTCAGATTCTTCAGATGAATCAAGTACTGAAAAGAAAAAGAACAAATCGAAAAAGTCACTTCCTAAAAGGAGAATAAGTAATGGATCCAACGTTGATGTAATGGGAATGTCTGAAACTCCTGTATTAGTACCTGAAAAGCCAGAGCCACTTATTGCCGAAACCGATTTAGATACAGACGAAAGTGATACAGATGAAGAATTTTACGATAAAAATCCACAACAAATTATTAATAAATTGCAGATTGAGAAGAAAAACCAGTTAATGGCGTCAATAGCGCCTTCTGATGGTGGCTCTGTATCGGAAGAAGTGAGCCGCTGTACTACGCCTGTTAAGGAAGAAAAGGACCAAAAAATTAAGGAATCAAAAGAGGAAGAAACCGAAATAAAAGAGAAAACAAGTAGCAGTAAGAAAAAAAGTAAAAAGAAGAAGAGATCTAAAAGCTCTAGAAAACATGGACCTATTAAAATTAACATTCCTAAGGATGTGATAGCTAAATCTGAAGTGGAAACCACGCCACCATTAGTACCAAATAAAATCACAATATCCTTGCAATCTAACACAGTACAAATACCTGAGGCATCTAAGCTAGTAATACCTACTACTGATACCAGTACTCCTATTATAACGTCAGCGGAAAGTAAAAGGGCGTCAAAGAGAAGGCGTGTCCCTAATAAATTTTATGGTTACTCCAGCGATGAAGAACCACCTCTAACCATAACCGCGGCCTTGAAACCACAGCTGCCCCCAAAATTAGAATGGCGAAAAGAAGATTTGCCTTCTCCAGTGACACACAAACCCAAAAAAGAAGTACCTTCGACTATAATACCTCAAAGATTGTTTAATTATACGGAGCCTATCAGGTTGACTACACCCATACCAGATCCGGAACCTCCGCGAATTTTAATGAACACAGAGTCTATGGAATCTAGCGATTCCGAGTCGAGTCGTGAGGGTAACTTGGAAATATATCAACGTGAGAACGAGCAGAGTTCGGTTCCGGTACCTCCTCCTACATACCTGAACTCCGGAACGTCGAGCCTGCCATATGCGTTCCAGCGGCCCGCCGCTCGGCAGGCGCGGGAAGGAGAAAGTGTGTACTGCTACTGCCGCTGTCCGTATGACGAGGTGTCAGAGATGATAGCATGCGACGCCGAGGGATGCTCCATCGAGTGGTTTCATTTTGAATGTGTCGGTATCATGGTACCGCCTAAAGGCAAATGGTACTGCCCTGAATGTAGAAAAAATCAAAGTTTCCCGGGTTACAGATAAGTCTTATCGCAATTTAGGTGTATATAAATAAGATGTATTGTTATCTGTATATAACTTATTGATGATTGTAGATAATTTAGCTTTACCTGTATATCTTCGTAGGTAGGTAGTATGTGTAAGTTAGAATATTAGGTCTGAAAAATGTATCATTGTTATAAAAGTACATGTTATGCTTGATACTGGCTGTGTGGCCATCTCTGTAACCTGGCAAATTGTTAACGACATTCACGTATACAGCAAGATGAAAATATAAATCCAATTTTTGATACCAGTACTGTAATTTTATTTCTTACACACTAAGTGGTTGATGGGGTTGATTGGTTATGAAGCGAGCGACGCGATCGTTAACCTTACACAGATAAACCACTCCTTTGTACAAGTGGTTAAAGTGGATCTTTATTATTAATGGACGCCAGTTTTAAAACTTGACATTTTATTTATTACCTAATTTAATCTGTCAACGTGACGTGTTTCTTATTAAGTTTTC
This sequence comes from Oxynetra roscius flavomaculata, assembly GCA_018244775.1. Classification (NCBI taxonomy): domain Eukaryota; kingdom Metazoa; phylum Arthropoda; class Insecta; order Lepidoptera; family Hesperiidae; genus Oxynetra; species Oxynetra roscius. The sequence goes on along the minus strand of DWQQ01000905.1, from coordinate 4,438 downwards.
TTCAATATAATAGTTTTAAATTACACCATTGAACATTGAAAGTAATGGTTAAAATAGTTGCTTCTTAGTAACATCAATTATTTTAACGTACGTTCTTACATCACACTTCATTCTTTTTTTTAAGACATTTGATTTGGAGCAGTGCAGTGGTATGCTCTGGATTCCTAGTTGCGTGAAAGAACATTTGTCGAATAGTGGCGTTAAGAGTCCGTAGTCATGATCGTTTATCAATTGTATTTGCTTGTCCCATACTTAATATTTTCAGATTTATATAAAGCAAATTATGTATAGATATAACGGCATGGTAATACCGCAGTTTATTCATTTACATTTGTGTTCTGCAAAAGCCACTGAGCGGGCTCCTGTTCGGAACATTCTTGATATACTATGCTATACCTATAATTTGAGCTTTCTATTCGTGTATATACGTGCACGTATTCAATTGACATTGAAACTATAATCTATTGTTGTATTTTAGGTGGAACAAGCGATCGAATGTTTTTAAGAGTTGAGTGTGACACAAGTACGCCGCGATTAAGTGCCTAAGTTAAGTATTTTATTTCTACGTTCACTGGCGATTGTAGAAACAATCTTTGTGATTTATATTGCCACCCTACGCTGTTTGTCTGGGTATCCCTTTACTATGACATATAATCCTAATTTGGTAATTAACAGTTATACATAATTTTCTTTGTAAAACTAATACATGTAGTTTCTAAGTATCCTATTGTTCATGATCGTGTAGAACAATCAAGGATTTAGTTAATATGCTGATAAATTATGGGCATAAATATTAAGGACATTTAATGTATATTAAAATGAACCGAATGTAATTGTTTTACATTTGAATGAAACGAATGTAATTGTTTGACTGGACGCGGTGTGGGTGATGATTATAGCAGTATTATTATTGGATATCAATAAATAAGTGCCCGAGAGAATTAGTCTGCAGTAGTAATAGATGTTGGGAATCAAAAAGAAATGTAAATAATGTAATCTCTATATAGTATAAGCATACATAATCAAGAGTTGGGTTCCTTTGCGGGGAACTGGCTTAATACGTTTAATCTATGACTGCAATGTATGAGTATGACATTATTACAAATCTAAATACATAAAAATGATAAATATATTAACACGCAAATCTAGGATAAAGTTTTTATTTTTACGTTCTTATGTGCGGATAATTTTTACTTTTCGCTATCAAGCTTAAATACAGGTTACAATAGCCAATCAATCCCAGTTAAGCCTTTGCCCTAAACAGTTTAAAATTAAAAGGACTTTTATATGTACATATGCATACGAAATACATTAATACTTAGCGCTAATCACTCAGAGGCCGGTGTGCTTCCGAAATAACATGTAACTCAGCTGTTCCTTGGATTAGGGTCATTAATATTAATGGGTGTTTTATTACAAATTAATTTGGCATCATAGGTAAATTTAAGAAAATCTCAATGCGAGAAGACATTCGTTATTTCTTCACAGTCCTTCGCGCGGTCAATACTCCGGAGATGCGTTACTCTTTGATTCAAAAGCAGCGCAGTACGATATAGTAGGTTTTCCCAATGTTGGTGACCGATCTATCTGTACCAGCTGGTTGTATGCGAGATGTTTACATATTGACACGGCGTTCATCGTACTACATGTGCGCCAGTGACGTCAGTTATTATGCGATAGTGACGTCAATTGCGATGAGCACTTGATAATAATCATGACATGCCAGAGAACGTTTTTCGCAATAATTTTTAATTTAACTTACCTTTTTGGCAATGATCACAACTTTGTAACTGCTGTCCCGGTCTTTTATCGTGTAATGGCAGTTGTTTTTTTTTTACTCGAATAGATTCGTTTTCAGAACGAAATGCCATGAGCGACTTTTCAATATTTTTTATAAAATGTATTTTTACTTGTAATATTTGGTGATTAAAAGCTTTATGTGTATCTAGTAATAAGCATATCGATCATAAATAGTCTCCATTTATAAATTATTATGTAAATCGTATTTAGTATACGTACATAAATATGACGAAAATTTAAATAAATACTTAAACTAATATTGTATTTTTATTCGCAAAGTCAGGTGCGGCTCTTTATTGACTACATAAATAACCGGCGCCAAGCACTAAATAAATCAATGCTTGCGATTCCCCCAATCTCCCGTGTACGACCGAGTTGTATAGACGACTGCTCCCTACAAACAATTATCCGGATACGACCCATCTATGTAGTATTTGAAGGGTTTCGTTGAATGCCTAAAACCGACGAGTTGATTTTGTTACCGGTGAAATTTTAATAATAATTCATAACATTTTAATGTATCAATCTTTACCTCAAGTATGAAATGAAGATTTGTGAACGTGGCGTGAAAAAAGAAATAAAACACAATTGGCAGTGTCAAAAATAAGTGTTGAAATAAACAAATAATTTTAATATCCAGAAATTATCTTTACCGGTAATATTGTACGTACTCCCAAAATATGGATTTAACCTCACACTGTCTAGATAAAAATGCCTGCGACAGATTCGGTAAATTCTTTATTTGCTTTCACGAGTAGGTATAAAGTAGTTCCTTAAAACCGTACCAATCAAATAGTGCGACTTATAACAAATACATATAAGAATATTCTTTAACATATTAGTATAACAATGTTCTGAACAATAATAGAATGCATTTATTTTTCTCGTAACATAAAAGCTTATTTTACTTGGAGTTCTAGGAAATTTGTCTAGAACATCATTTAATTTATAACGGATAACTCCAGCTCCAACAAAAGGGGCGTGGAGCGTAATCCACTATATCTATCCCGTTTATAAAATTACTCATGGATATGCAGATGCCGCGTCTGTCTATATCAATGCACTCGTTATTTAGTTAGCTGTGCATTAAACTACCGGATGTGTGTACGTATAGCTACAAATTGTCACATACTGATAATACTCATTGTGCGCAACTCACAATTTTCCCTTTACTTGTTTTGTTTAATCTAACAATGAAATTTGGAGCATGCGAGTTTAAACTTATACTATTCAGACTAGAGTACGTGAAATAAGTAAATTCCAATCTTAGAACATGAAAATATAATATGTGTGGAACAGAAGGGCAAAGGTAAAATATGGGAAGAAATAATTTAGGTAAACGAGCACTGTCATGTTAACTATATTCCTCACAGTTGAATAATCTAACAGGCGTAACACAGTACGTAAATAAACTGTGCTAGTGTTGACTCTGGGCGTTCGTACAAAAGCGGCAACGGTTTCGTAATACAACGTTATGAATAATATGACTGTGTTGCCGCTGAAACGGGGATAATTTTAATGATAATATTCAATAAGCCAGCTCAATAACGACTCGAATAATTGCGCAACGTGTGCTCTAACGGCATGATTCAGTTTATTTAATATCAATAGTGAAAAGGTTTACGTACCTGTTTTTTAATTATTTATATCGAGCTATATTATAAACGCCGTCGGTAACAGTAGAAGTCGTGCATAAGTAAGTATTGTGCCAAAACTGCGCAGTACAATAAAATTGTACATCTTAAAAAAATATTCATATATGCACTTAAATTCATCGTTGGGTTTCATATCAGAATGATTATATTTTTTTAAACGAGGCATGACATCGCGCCGTTCTCAACACTTTTAATGTGTTTTACTTTTTTATTATATTTCAGTTTTGTACTTCTTTTGACATTTGTTGGCATAATCTGTATAGACTATTGTTGAAGTCTACTACAGTAGGTTTTTTTAAACTGACGAGAATAACAAACGTATAGGCAGCTGCCGCCAATGAGCATCTGCCGTCAATATTTAATAGATCTGTAGCAATAGGCCAATTGGTTATTAGTATTAATTGGTAATAGGACTAGTAGGAAGACATTCGTCTAGTTCGTATGAGTTAGTTAGTATTAGATATTATTCTGTCCTATTCGAAATTGGTTACAGAATCTTTGCTGAGGACCGAGCTGGTCGTCTTTAGTACGTGCAACTGGCAAACACCCTTATGATCAAACACAAATTGTTTTAACAATAATAATGCTTGCCAGTTGATATACATAGATGTAGCTTCGGGGCCGCATCAGACATACCGTTCGTATATACATAGATGTAGCTTCGGGGCCGCATCAGACATACCGTTCGTATATACATAGATGTATCTTCGGAGCCGCATCAGACATACCGTTCGTATGTACATAGATGTAGCTTCGGGGCCGCATCAGACTTACCGTTCATATAAACATAGATTTAGCTTCGGGGCCGCATCAGACATACCGTTCGTATATACATAGCTGTTCCGTCGCCTACGTATGTATGTATGTGTATATGTGCAGCGCAGCTACGTTACACACGTTGACCTTCCCCTCGCTGTATCCAATGAATTGCAGATAGCATATGTATCAGTTATTTTGAATAGATTTCTACTGCAATACTCCCA
>DWQQ01000904.1:0-10085 GCA_018244775.1 Oxynetra roscius flavomaculata | reverse complement strand
GTAAGGACAGAGATGTTTGGCACTCGGTGCTCTCTGCCTACCCCGCTAGGGACCTGGCGTGACGGCTATTTATTTATATATATATATATGCAACCAAATAAGAGAGAACGAGAAATTTAGAATAAATTTTAAAAAGCTTCCGTTCCGCTTTCACGAATCCTTCAGATCTCATTACGAGGTAACGATGAGTAGTGAATCTAACTTGAAGGAAGCATTCGTCATAGAGGGCTGTAAACGCAATCCAATCCAATACTCTTTAATTCAGATCTTTAAATATTCCCTTTCTTGTAAGATCGTCTTACATCCCAACTAACGATACCGCTTTAAATATGTTTGACTTATACGAATAAATATGTATTTATTTATATTGGTATTTTTATACCTAAACACGGAACAATCGCTTGTGCTCGTCATACAAATATACATATATACGTCCCGTGTGGGAATGTAAACCACGATCACCGACTCAACAGTCAATTGCACTAACCACTGCACCGACTGGTGTAATACAATTATTAGTCAGGCCTTTAATAATACAAAACAATAATACAACATAAAAACAAATATTATTGTGGTATTTTCTTACATATAATAATCTATACCATTCAATTAGTACACTCGATATGATTACCACATTGTTTGTTCCTACTCAAGCACATTCAAAGATGCTCTAGTATTTTTACATTAAAACTTAATGAAATATAATAAAACGAAAGTGAAAAAAACCTTCAGCAAAAAGATATAGCTAAATAAAAAAGCTAAAGTAATTTTTGCCGTCAATTAATTACAGTAATTTAATAAAAAGCAATAAAGCGAGGCTTATTTCTCATGTTTTTTTTTTTTTCAATGAATTACACAGAGCGTAAGATATTAAATAAAGATCTGATTACAAAGATTATTGATTATCTGGTCATACATAAAGAGAAATACATATTTCCTCCCTTTATAACAATTTTCTTATATATTTACCTATATGATACTTTTAACGTAAGCTTTCTTTTGTGTAAACTTTTTTTTGTTTTTCCTTTTTTCAATTTTTTCTTCTTTTATCGACCACCAAACTGTCACCATCACCTTGGGTTTGCTGATAGACATGTCACCACGTATTAAGGCCGCCTCTTATACAACCTTTTAAGTTAAGGTTTTTTACAGTAAGTTGTAAGAAAAAATATGTATAAATATTTTAAAGTTATTTTTATTGCAGAACTACATTTAGGTACACCAAATGTTTTTAACATTAAGTTTTTTATTTATTTAAACATAATAGGCTTCAAGAAACATTACCTATAAAAATAATTCCATATTTCAACTGGTAATTCGTAGAATATGTATAAATGTTTAAAATTCGCCGCGGGCAACATCACCGGAACATCTACATCGACGGGTGAACAATTATTGCTTGATACAATACGTGTTTAGCTTCAAAGCATGTAGTTGCGATACATCTCAATTCTCAGAAGTAGCAACGCGTCAGTGATCCACTGCGAATAAGGCAGATACTAAATGTAAATAAATAGATGTATATATTAATACTTTTTGTACTAATGATACTAACAGTTCTACTCATGCAAATCTTTTACTGATTAATACTAATTAAGTTATAGTACTACTGACAATTTAACGCAACTGATGCTACTAACATTAACAGCCCAATTCGTAAAGACTCGTCCGAGATTGGTTACAAATATCCATTGTGGGAACAGATACTTTGGTCTTTTAAGTGAGATAGTAGCAAACGGGCATGCAGCAGTCACCAGTGGCCGCTACCGCCCTTAAGCAACTGCAACTCGAAAATGACTATTTTTCCTATTCCCGGCCGACCACAGTACTTTTACCACTCTTGAGGGCTGAGATGATCGCTTCTATTATACACGTGGATCGTAAAACACACCCTTCAAACGGAAACACAGATTGTTATAATATCAACCGCTTCACTGCAGAAATAGGTGTATTGTGCTTATATTGTATATCTTGTTGCTATTCTTTTATTATATAAAAAAGGTAAGAAAATACTTTTCTGAGAAAAACTTATATACGCATAAGATTGTACATAATAATCTGCTCGTGTGATGATTACGAGAAAAAAATTGCTAATATTAAGTAGTAAGCCTTTGTTTGTTAAGATAGACTTTTTCCAACTTGACATGAACACAAATAAATATATCACATGTTATCCTAATGTTAAGGTATTGCTTTTATATCGACAATTACAGTCTTTATTGTAAAACCTAAAGCTAAACAGTCATTGAGACGTACAAAATATTGCAAGAACAGCGTGTAATAATAACACTAAAACATTGATTAATTTATTTATTGTATAAATCAAAAACAAAACTAAATGTGACACACACATAACTATGTTACTTTATTAAGTTTCATATAATTTTATTTATACGTTAAATCATGCATTAAGCTGTTGTACCATAAGCGTGAATTACAAAAACAATAATTAGAAAAAAAAACAATAATTATTGGAAATGATAAGATACAAAAAGTGAAAGACAGACTAATAACACTTTCAATCTGTTAACTTTCCACTTCTTATTAAAGAAAATAATCAGCTAAATATTTTGCGTCAATAATGCTGCAAGGTAATCGCAGGCATTAGATGAAATGAAAAATAATTATTAATTAATTCGAAATTATCCTGTCATATCGTTTGAGAATCTTAATTTTATTATTTAAATTGGCGTCGCGTGGAACGGTGGGATTCTGCCAAAGGCAGTTGGCGTCAGCGCCACGAAGTGCTTCGAGAAACTTCGATTAACGAGTTCCGAAGATTTAGTGCCGCCGTAATCGCATGAGAATAACGCCTCCGCGAAGTTTGTCTACTATTTTCGCTACCTACTGTCACATAGTACCTATTCCTTGTCAAATTTCTTCTACTTTATTAGTATACCTTTTCGCAAAAGTTCGCAGACTTATAATAATGCTGACTCAGTCAATTCTTTCCAAATTACCTTTCACTCCTAAAGTTATAACATTGTAGAAGTCTTTCTCAAGCATTTTACTACACAATAAACTTTATTATTATACATATGTATGTATGTATGTATGTATGTATGTATATATCAAATGAAGTTAATTGTAAGGTAGTTGTTACAATTTATGTAAAACTATAATAGATATTGGGTTTATAACCGACCTGTTACTATTACAAACAAACGTGTTATGAGTATATTTAATTTATACCTCAGGGCGAGATACAGACTAATTTTGTACGTCAAAACTTAATTGGATTTCTCTTGTTTACTTTTCCGGTAAATTTTACCCCTCATACTCACGATAACATTGCGATGAGAACAATTTCGATACACGGTTTATTGAAGTTTCCAAGTATATAAGGAGTACATTCTTGACGCCCCATTGTTCGTTGCGTTTTATGTTTCAGTGGATTTATTCGCAATTTCATTCTATTTAACCTTTGAAAATCGCCTAACACTGCACCAACTGCCATAACAGTGCAGACAAAATTAAGCCGCGATCGATATTTCAAAGTTTGCAAGTGGTTTCCAACTCCAATTCTCCGAATTCCTCAAGTGTCACATACTGGCAAGATATGACTCCGGGCGAGAACTTCTATTCTATGCGGCTAGATCTTCTAAATTAGCTCGCTCCCCTAATTATCATTCAGTTCGGAGAACTGTGAACTTTTGGCAACACTACAGCCGTTTTATCTTAAATTTCGGGAAGTGAACATTTTTGGCTCACGGACTCCGTAATAAATTTGATGTGAACATTAGCTAATGAAACTTGACGACTTTTTTAATAGTGAAACAAGAACACTTAAAACTGTGTGAAAATTCCGAAAAATCCCGTACTAACAATACGTATGTAAATGTCAATAAAACACAAGACGTTTATTTCTGCTAAGATAAAATAAGAAATATTGCAGTCTGCAGACCTGTTTGTTTCAGATCTGTTACTTTGGTACAAGTCGTCAAATCTTACAGACTATATTGACTAACGTACGGGACTTTATTTGTTCGAGATAAACAATAATTATTTATTTATCTTAATTCAAATAGAAATAAATCAAAGTACACGTCAGAAATACTCGATGATATCTAAATTTTAATATCAATGTTCAAGAATATAACTCAGGATGTTCATTAATATGATTACGTCAGTTTTATATTTTTATGTAAAAGTTACAAAACAAAATTAAATACCCAACTGAAATAATCACTGAAATTTAAAATGTATATGATAAAGGATATTAATAACGGGCTTAATATTACTTACAAATATTCCGCTAATTATCTTGGTATCTCTTGCAGAGAGATTTATATTTTGTAAATTATAATAAAAAGAGACAAGACATAACTCTAATGATTACCTTTGTGTTTTCTCCTTTGCCTAAGTGGCTTGTTTGTACTTTTAGAAAAAATATATAATAAGTATTCTACTGCAGAAATAATTTTTTAAACTTGCATAATAAAAGATTCGTCTCTAGCCAAATATAACTTCATATACTATCAATTCTTCACGGTAATAAATTCAATTATTCTAAAAAGCTAGTGAGTGGTCTCGTCTATTATTATGTATTTATATCTTAAGACACAACATCGCGGAGCTGCGTATAAGTTGGACGATTCTAAGAAACAAAACAAAACAAAACAAATCCTCTTTTATTCATTAACTCTTTGTTCACTCAGTGTAATAATAATGAAACCTATTCAAATGTGTTCTCATTTAGCATGATCAAAAAATTTGCATTCACAGTCTATCTATTTGTTGTTCAATTTTAATTCACAATTGTACGGCAGAGTTGTACTTTGCCCGATGTGAAAGTTTAATTTCAATTAATACGAAAGATAAACCGGGCAAAAGTTTGCCTCGAAATCACTTCGCACTCCGCACCCGTCCACTCAGCGAGACGTCGATAGACGGGCTCATTATTATTTCTTCTGCGCAAAACTCTGTTCAAGTTCTTGCCGCAGCCTCATTTTGAAGTTAATTAAATGGTTCCCATCGACAACATCTTCATTATTGCCTCAGCTGGCGGCCGACAGCGGTTTTACGACAGCCAAAGTGACTTTCCAAGTATAGGACACAGCCATCGGCTATCTGAACTACCCTTGATTTCGGCATACACGATATACATGAACAATAATACTAGTTATATTCACGGCTACAAACGAAAATGTTAATATAGCTCAATGTGGTTACGTTATATTATAATATACTGAATTTAAAAAATACCATTATTGTTAAATAAAACATTTTTAGTTGCTTTAAATTATTTAAGATTTACACTTAAAACTTTCATTGCACACTCTTAAATATACTACGATAACTGTCCTGATGCAAATTTATCAAAGAATAATAAATACACAGAAAATATTTCTTAATAAGATCGCTCTCTTAATATACTACTCAATATCAATATTGGCAAAAGACAAATATAAAAAGTAATACTTTAACAAAATTAAACATTTGCAATAAGCATGTAAGCACTTATGTAAATATGATGTATAGATAAAATATTTGTTTATTTATTAATTATGTCACCAACATAAGACGCAGTCCAACATACATTAAGTACACAACATAAAAACAATACGTGTTAACTGATCTTAAAGTATAGGTAACCACATACATACTTTGTCAATACCTCGTAAATAATAATTAGCAAATTGAGCATGTCAATCGGCTTGAGTTGTTTATAACTTATCGTTATAGATAACATTGGCAGAACGAATCTATATAAACAAGTTGCATTTTTGTACCGATTTCTTTTATTTTTTGAATATTAAAACGCGCACATAACTATACGCACTGCCATAATATGCGTTGTAATATTTCCTATACATGTATTGTGTACACTGCCAGTCATGTTTGCACACGCTTCTGTTCCCGTGATGAATTTATATTCGATTTAGTTACGAGGTTATTAATGTACATAATAATGTTACACCTCACTAAAGTCATTGATCTCGGATACATAATAAATCAGTTTTGTAAGGAGCCAAATGAATGGTAATACACGTACATATTAAAATCTTATGTATATCTTATCAGCATTTAGAGCTTTACTATATGATGTTACGTTATCTTCGTAGTGAATAGACATACAAGAAGCGGTCGTTTTAGCTATGCTGTCGAATCGATAAACGTATTTTGTAAGATTCTATATATAAACGAATCGCGATTAAACAAAACAGACAACTATCTCATATTTTACTGCCTGCCACACATCATGCCCACAACGGTCAGTACATGAAAAACAATTTAATATTTCAGACAAGAAATGTAGTAAAAACCTAGACGAAGTAAATTCTGAAAGACAATGTAACTTAGGTGTTATTTATAATATATTTAACCTTCAGAGTAGAATAAGGTATACATCACAAATACAATTTACGATAATTCTGTCCTATGATGTCATCGAGTCGTGCGCACTGGTTGGGATTTTCCATTAGAAAACCGGCCAAACAAAAATGTTTTATAACAACTGTTTGGTAGGATATTCTAAACTCCAAATTAAAGTGGTTATGTACTCGTGAATAATTATAGTGGAGAAGAAGGTAGGAAAACATCAGACAACATAATTAAATTAACATTTAAATGTTTATGCAACGACAATAAAAATCAAAATACTTTGTTTGACTGGTCGTCCGTCTGTGTATGTGAAGTAAAATAACTAAAATATTATATATATTTATTGGTGTAAAATAATATTGTATTATGAATATTTGAACTTGAATGTTTTAGCTTAGGCTTTTACTTCAAATCGGAACTGTAAGTGTATACAAGCAAGTTACAAATACAACATGAAAAAGTGATAAAAATAGTTCAAAAAATAATATAACAAGAATATTATAAATTTAAAACAGTTTAAATAATTGAAATCAAAAAACAACAATCAGAAAGTTTATTTGATTTATTTTTCTCACAATTAGGTGTTATTATACTACGAGTATAAAAATGCTTTGGCGTCACAAAGGGTTTTGGAAGATTTCCATTGTGTCGCGTGTAAGCTTCGAACCCATACAATAATTACAGTATATTTATGTTACAGATTGTGAGGAACGGATTCTATCAAACAGTTGATAAATGCAATCTCCGTGGGCAGAGCGTCACAAATCAATGATCGCCATAGTTTTCAAGGACCGTCAGTTGTATTATCGACAGGCACAAAATGCGTCCACTTTGTGTTCAAATAAAAATTGATTACAATCGTACAGTAATGTTTTTTTTCTATGGCAAATGTTATTCCTTTTATTCGTTTCTTGACTGCTTAAGATTGACATAACGTATCACAAAACGTTAAACAAAATTATTCATTTTTATCGATGACGTCATTCTAGCTAATACATTTTAAATGAAACAATTTGAATAAATCAAATTTGCTTTATTATTTATAATCAATGGGATAAATTTAAGCTGTCACATTTAATCACCCTGGACCAAAGATTTAGTAACAGCTAATTAGTGATGAAACATCGTTAATGAAGTTGTAATTCCTGTGTTAAGTTTGGCTTGCTCGTGTGAGCTCCGAAGAATATATTTTAAATTACTCATTGTTCAGGCCTGTAAATTAAAACACATTTTACTTATATTTAAGACATAACTGTCAATGTTTTTACATAATTATTTACTAAAGAAAAAAGAAAGCCTATGTTATGTATCGAAATAATAAATAAAAGTGTTCATTAGTGTTTTGGTCAATTTAATAAACACCTATGTGTACGTACCTCTGGTACAATAAGTCCTCCGAGCATTTCTTTCCGCTCTTCCTCAGTGAAGTCTGAAAAGTGATTGATATCAAACGTCGCACTTCCCTGGTTCGGGTCAGAGTTTAATTCATTCAAATCTTTCAATGTGTTACGGAAGGCTTCATAATGAACTTGTTTGTCAGCTTCGTCCTTGTAGGTTTTGTTGTAATCCTGAATGAACTTTTCAAACAGGGCCGGTGTGTCGTCTAACTCGTAATGCGGTTTCATGGAGGGTGTCTCCAGGTCCACCTGAGGCGCCGCAGTAGCCGCGGCCACTATAATCAGCGCAAAACAACCGACACGAACAATATTGCTCATCTTGCGTTCCTGGAGTGCGGCCATAAAGTATCAGTACACTAATCGTATCCTACCGCTGGCACGCCAGCTCCGCTTTATATACACTTTGAGATCAAAATAACATTTAAATACCCAGTCATTAGGCATCATTATCAATGATTTTCAATGCTCACGTATATACAATTAATAATAGAAATATACAATAAGGTAATACGTGATATCTCCTATGGTTTTTTCCACGGAAAAGCTCTCCTGATCTGCTATGAAACTAGAAATATTTATTAAAACGAGTTCGAATTTTATAAAATATTAGCGGACTACGCTAGTTTTTAATCGATTTTTTTTTATTATATTTATATTTGAGAAACAAGCAATGTACACATAGCACAGATATTTAAATTTAAAATAATTTCGTGACGTCATTGATCGTCTAAGAAGCACCAAATACTTGTCCGTGTCCGGTCTATTTCGACACCTTTACAATCCTCTCCATCTATTGTTGCTTAAATTTTTTTATTCACCAGTGTTGACTGGGAGAGAATGCTATAACGCATCAAGCGAGCCCTTGTATCCCGTGGCTTAAGGTGATACAAAAGTATAAATAAATTATTATAGACAGCTCATTATAGAAAAACTGTTTTTAATAAGTCTCGTCGCGAAAACCATTCTTATTTTCTTGCGTCTAATTTCAAATATGTATGTCATATTGTTACTTAAAATGATGCCATATTCAGGACAATTTTAATCTACGCCAAATGTCCAATACAACTAACTCATTGAACTGGATAAGGATACAGGCTAGGTGAAATAACTTTACTGATAATCTATAGCTATTTTATAAAGTATACAATATGTAAAAAAAAACCATAAAAATGGCTATTGCAATTCAAGCATAGATTATTCACATATGCACATGAGCAAACTGTTTTTTGTCTGTAGGAGTTTTAGGCGTCCATTTCTTCAGTACATTGTTTCGGTGTACCTCGTAAGCCTTAGGCAGCATTGTGTTTAAGCATAATATAAGTTTTATGTTACTTGTTGCGTCTTGACGACAAAACGTCGACTTTCGGCCCGTTGGTGCAGCGGTCAGTCAACCTCACTTCTGCGCCGGGGGCTGTGTGTTCGATTCCCACCCAAGACAATTATATGTGTAATGAGCATAAGTATTGGTTCTGTGTTATGAATAAACACGCAAATGTTTATCAGCCGTCTGGTTATCAAAACACAGGCGCTGCTTAAGTACCTACCTTGCGAACAGATAGCAAAGCCCATGAACATAGTCTTTAAAATAAGAACTCTGCAATACATGTACATATCTGTTAGTATTCTATACTTAATTACACAAGCCCGTCAACCAACACTTGGCTAGGGTGACTGGACAAACGTTGTCTTGCTTATTCCTTCTCATTATATAGAATTGAAATCAACAGTTGAACGTTAAAAAATACTGATTTATAACTTACTTATTTAATAACCATATTTATGAATTCATGAAATACGTGTAACTACGCATTGAGAGTCATAACAAGAATTTAGCTACTTTTAGCTGGTCGGTCCTGTTATTGGCGTTTGCTTCATTCCGCGACTGCATAACTGTTGTCAGTGTAGCCGTGCCTTTTTAAAATTCCGTTATAATGATAAAGACGTTATGTTTATGTTTGCATTGAACGTTGTATCATGTCATATAAGCGGTGACCTTATATGACATCAGCTTGAACTATTTTCCTCTCTTATCGCATTTCAACGACATTATCAACTCACTTTCAATACTTAAGACACCTTTAATGACTTATCCGAGAAGTTAACAACGTAACTGACAAGAATATTAAAAGAACAAAAACATTTACAACGATCCATTCGTGATGTCTTCATCACCGTTCGAAAGATTATCAAAATAAGATAAACTCTCGCTCGGTTCCCGGAAAAACGTTTTATGGGGGTGCGATAAATCCTTAAAACGACCCCACTTGGTTCTCGCAGATGCCAATTCCCGACCCAAACCCAAGTTTCAATTATCCTTGAGTCGTTTGCCGCGACCGAACACAGCCGCGGTTTGTTTTTCCACCG
>DWQQ01000903.1:0-10092 GCA_018244775.1 Oxynetra roscius flavomaculata | reverse complement strand
AACAACATACCATCACGCCAGGTCCCGATCGGGGTAGGCAGAAAGGACCGAGTGCCAAATATTTCTGTCCTTACAAACCTGACGTGCTTCATCTACATTCACCAGTCTCTTCATGCATACACGGCGCGTATCACCAATAGCCATGCACCTTTTATGTACTTTGGTGGAGTATTTGTCTGTATTAAACAGATATTTCGTCAAACAAAGAGTTTCGAGTTTCCACGGATCAGTTTCCAACCCCTCAAGCGGTCGGGCCAAATAAAGTTTGAATACGGTTGCGTTGAGTAAGTTTAATCCCGTTGCGTGAAAAAGTATTTACTAGATAAATAAATGCATTTTAATATTAGTATTTATAAAAGGTGACTATTACTAGATTCGTAAACAAATTTTTGTATATAAAGCGTTGTAGGAAAGCATATCACATTTGCCAAGAAAATATAACAAAATTCTCAATAAAACTTTGGACACTAAGTTCAAATAAGAAATGTAAAGTTGGCTTGATAAAAATAGTTTAATACATTAAAATAATGAAATTCAAATATAAGTAAGTTATATTTTTTAAAATTAAGACTAGGTTTTAGCTGTTTACCCTAAATTTTTCAATACTACATCGGCGTCGCGTCGGTTGATTGATAGAAAATGCTTTTAGGCATTAAATCGACACTTTCTATCAATACAATAATAAAGGATAAATAAATAAACACAAAATTAATTTCCTGCGTTACATAAAGATGGTTGACGAAGCGACTACAACCTTGGCATAACCAGACGAAGTTCGACCTCAAATCGATTGTATGATCATTGGTTTCCTTGCAAATATCTCCGAAGTTCGATTACGTATTGTTCGCAATTTCAAACTTGACCAATTACATACCTCATATCGATAGTTTGTTTGTTTGTGCATATAAACATGTACCTACTATTTAAGTAGTACACGTACATATCAGTTCGGTAGTTCATCCGTAAAGTTAGTTTACTTGAGATCTAACCGCTGGTCGTGGGTTCGATTCCCACCCAGGACAAATATTTAAAGAATAAGCGGAAGCATTTGTTCTGTGTCGGGGTGTAAAAAATAAAAAATATCAAAACGTATGCATGTAGTTTATCAGCCGTCTGGTTACCATAACTCAGACTCTGCTTAAGTACCTGCTTTGAGATCGGATGGCCGTGTGTGGATATGTCCCAAGATATTATTATGTATTAAATGCTTCGGGAAAGAAAAAAAAAAACCAGGGCATATTTCATTTCTTTTCCCAAATAACATGCTTTTACGTGACGTATCGCGTCGACGTTTTCGAAATACGATGACGCGTGTTCGTCTGTTGCTTATAACTCACGAAGGCTAACGCGAGATTGGCACGATCGCGCCGAATACGGATCGCGTAGTGGTCCCTTGTTTGTTTTGGATCAAATTCCGTGCTCGCAGCTAGTGAGTTACATACGGATTAAACATTTCTCATGCCATCAAAGTCGCCTTGAAAACAACAATGATGATTTGCATGTCGTTCGATTCGCTCGAGTCATAAATGTATCTGTGTTCTGTTCTTATATTGTTAAGTGACGTATGTAGATTTAAATAGCTTTTAAATATATATCGAAGTAGGTAAACAATATGAAGGCCCAAATCATCTTAATTAACGCTTAATATTCGTGCATTCGTGAAAGTAATGGATAAAAATTAGAATTACAGTAATTATTTTTTGGGAAACATTTTTTACAGTAATTATTTTTTTTGGCCCGATTTCATACTAGCCCTGGGTTATGGCAACCATGTAGTTGATGAATTATGGACATACATTCCTAACCTCACACTATTTTGTAGCTACATATCTGTCTCGTCAAATATTTATGTTTATCACACGAAAATTTGTCCTAAGCAGCAGTCGAACCCGCAGGCCCCGCCTCTGGAGTCATGACCACTAACCACTGGACCAAGGGACCAGCGGAAACGAGTCGCGAATATACATATGTATACATATTTTCGATCCAGCAAAATTCATAACATAACATAACATACCATCACGCCAGGTCCCGATCGGGGTAGGCAGAAACCACCGCACCGAGTACCAAATATTTCTGTCCTTACAAACCTGACGTGCTTCCAAGGGCCACACCCCCATGACTTGAAGGATCTCAGTGTCTGTTCAACACTTTTGTCACACACATAAAACTAGCTATTTTTACGTCAAATTTTGTGTCATTTTAAAATTATTGCAATCTGATTAGACGAGATGCGGAGTGTTCATTTATCTGCATTGTTGCATATGATTATGATCTAGAGATATTCCAAGAAGATTTTTTTATTTATGTTTTGTATTTCTATTATTACTGCGGAAATCATGATTTTCAGAACACGCCAATCAAAGACTTCTACCATTTAAACTCTACGGTAGAGACCATGATGCAACTTAACGAAACATTCCAAATGCTGCCCAGATTCCCACGTATTAAACTCTTTCTAAATGAAATCATACAGAACTAATAAAATATACTGCAAATAAATGTTAATGCAACGGATTGGAATGTGAGGAAGTTAAAGAGTTTTGTACATACGATTCCGAACGACGATTAGAAATTCCCTTATTATAAAATTTGATTTTGTTAAATTTTGAATTTCGAATACGATGCACATATATTAATAAAAAAAGTATTTCGCAAATTCGCAAACTGCGTTAATTACTAGTCGTCAATTGAAAATTTCTTTGAATATGTTTTAAAAAGTAACTTCGGTATAACAGAATTTCTCTTTACAACTTCAACCTCAACGGAGTTGTCCTACATTCATGCAAACAGGGCAACATTGAAACAAGAAAGAATCAAACTATACTAGTCCCAAAAGGATACCTTTCGGAACGACAATCGGACGCGCGAAGATGACTTTGTTCACAATACGCTCATTTCCGGGTTGCGGATGTGAAAATGGTCAAACGAAATCATTTAGTCCGTTTATCTCACCGCGTCACGCGTTCAAAGAATGAAAGAAAGCAGAACAGAACAGAAGAAACCTGATTATTTCCGCCGGTCACAATTACGACACAGCACAAAACATAATATGATAGACATATTATACACATAATACAAAAAAAAACAATGAGTGAAGTAAATTACATGTAGGTATCTTCAGGAACGGCGATGCGTGTTTTGGTGTCAAGTCTATGTTTATTTAAGATCGAAGGGCAGGACACATGAGCGTAACAGATGAGGGACTCAAACACCATATAGTATCGCAATGGAGGCAAAAAACAACTGAAGGCAGACAACAAAAAAATAATACGATCGAATGTTCTTTACAATAGTAATATTTTTTTTATTTACTGTCGTTCAATATTGTCAGACAGTCGACATGTTTACATGAATTTTTTTGACTCTGATTTTCATACAAACTTCTTCGCGGTCCGTCAAAACTCCTTAAACATTACTTACCTAGAATATAAATAACGCAATATAAAGAAGTTATAATGGATTCTATAACTTTTGTTAAAAAAACTCAAAATTTTAAGATTCTACTTTCATATCGCGCAACACGTTATCCATGAGTAATAAAAATACTGCATAAGAAATAAAAATACTGCATAAGTAATAAACATACTGCACGAGTAATAAAAATAATTATAGTCATTCAAGAGATACACAGAATAGTAGAACTAAAAACTGAGTGACGTCACAACAACATGTACATAATGAAGACTGTATGTTGGCACCAACACGGTAGACACATGTTTGGACATGTACTTGCCACGAGACACGCCCGTGTCTCCGGACACATATTCCCTTTCACTTTCCAATGTTAAACTTGCAGAAGCGATAGGGACGCCGAGCTGTGTTCGAATCGACCACTACTTACTACGATGTTGCCAAATTTCCTGTCCTCTCCTCGAAATTTTGCTAAATGGAATACCTATTTAATTGCCGAAAAGGTCTGGAACGTTTAGCGGTCGATAAGAGCTGTTATTATCCGTTCATACAATTATTATGTTAAATTTAACAGTTTAACTTCCACGATTACATATAAATGGTAGGTACGTGGTTACTTGAAATTTAATACTTTTATTTGTGAATAAATGAAATGAGATTGTACCATATTTATATTAGGTCGTTTTAACCTGGCCGATTTGTCGGTTGCTTTTTTCTACATGGAAAAAGAAGCTAGGCCTGACTGCTAGGCCCGAGGGCGTGGGTTCGATTGTCACGCAGGACAAATATTTGTGTAATGAGCATTTTTTCTTTGTCAGAGTACAAAAATATATCTATAGAAGTATATATTAATTTGTATATAGCTTATCAGCCACCTGGCTACCGTAACACAGCAACTGCTTGAGTACCTTCTTTGGGGTCAGATTGTGGCCAGATTTTATTATTATACTATTGTTATTATACTATTAAAAAATTAAATATACATTGACAATTTAATGTGCGTATCATTAGAGCCGGTTATGAAAATACAACTTAAATCTCATTATTAATAAAACCTACAACCTCCATACCACTTTCCTAGGTATATCAATTGGTAATAAATTCTCGTAGAAGATTCATTTAAAGGTGGTATACAATATAATGAATAAGTTTGCTTATGCATTGTATCAAATAAAAGAACAGCTTTAACTCCATACCACGGATACATTGCGTCTTTTTTAAGGACATGGAATTCTACTTTGAGGCAATTTGATAAAAACCATACGCATAATGTTCGAAGTACTCTTTAAATGAGTTAAATAAATAAAGTTTAAAATCATCTGTGTGCGTTACGAAAATATGCAAGTATATTATTTCGATTTCATCCAGAATTATTTGTATAAGAGATTGACACTATATCAAAGTATATAAGGACATTTCTTGATAAATTAATAATTTCAAAGGCGTCCAGTATATACAAAATAATATAAGCCGTTTATAAAAAATAATATTAGTTCAAATAAACGCAATTTTGTTTTATAACTTGATATATGTGTATCTTGCAGCTAAAACTCCTATTCAACCATGGCGACCCTCCTGAAAAATTGTATGTTCAGGTATCTTCCACATCTCAAAGAGCTAATTCTATAGTCTTCGGATCCCACACAATTCGTGCTTGGATGACATACTTCGAGAAGGTATTCCAGCATGGCATAGTTCGGACGTTCCAAGAGAGGGAATGAATGAAGCAATCTGTATCGATGACAACGGAACGTGTTGTTAAGGAAAACATTTATTTCATGGAAAAAACTTTGACATCTGTTCATACAGGTGTTCGGCACGCTGACGGGCATTATAAGGTAAAGTACTCATAATTAGGGCCTCTATCTTATTGTGGCTCGCGTAAACTACGCTATAATAAAAAAATACTATGGATATACTCACTCGGCTAATCGATCTCAAACTAGATGGAGACTGTACTACTCGTATGTTGAACAACAGATGGTGAAATATGTATCTAACAGTGTCTGAGTATACAGTTTTATTAACATAATTTTAAACGTAAATATTGGTCAAAGACTTGGAGTGTTCGTCGCACAAATGTGTGTACGGGATGGAAATCAAATCCATGACGGCAGCTCAGTAATCAAATTCACTAACCGCTGGACCAACAGGCCTGTCTTCAGTGAATAAAAGCATCGCTCCATCTTTTCGTTCATCACTGTATCCATTCGATCAATTTTTACAGTCAAATTATTATTACAAAAATAATCATTCGATAGACATGTTGACTGATATACATTGAGTCAGTGTCGATTAATAATATTCTATAACAGCTAAAGCTTTCTACTACTGAAGCTTTCTACTACACTAATGCTTAATTATCTTTCTAAGACATCTGACAACTGACGCCGTGCACTCACCAAACAAGGAAGCCTACAGACTTAATCCTGCTTTTTCTGACTGAACAGTGTCATGCAGATAGAAAAAATTAACAAAAAATATTAATGATGGAGGTACAAAGTGTAACATATACTTCTGAATGTGGAAAGACTATATGTAAGAGCATAGTACATGCCATACAAAAGACTTCCCAACATAATAAATACAGTGGTACTAAAATACGACGTGGACTATTATTATGTGGAGTTGAATTGCACTCGAAAAAAGTTATTGAATTATAAGGAACTAAAACTAGCTATATCTATGTCGTGTCAATTTGTTAATATATATATTTATTCCAGTTTATTAAAAGGTCATTGAACTTTATAAAAGTGTTAGAATACATCTTTTATATGCCAACATTTTATCAGATCATCATATCAGATGATTCAAAGGAAGCTTTCCGACATGTGTTGTTATTCATGAATTTATTCCTTCAACGCTCTATACACACGATATATTTACGTAAGCACCAAAGGGTAAAAGTATCAGAGGGATCGAGGGCTTTGATTGTCGATTACTTCCCGGTAAATACTTGTGTATGAATCCACATTATTTCCGACGGACATGTGTACGTATGTCCCAGTTGGACGTCGTTAAATAGTTGTTTGCTCGACAACTTCAGATTTTATTTCAACACGAATACAAATCAGATTCACCTAAAAATAATTGACTTTTGCATTGGAAAACTTAACCTTAAATGAAAACCTTGAATTTGTGCCCTATACGTCTGTCCTATAAGTATATTTTTATAGTTACTATATGTCTGTCCTATAAGTATTTCTTATATTCACTATATGTCTATCCTATGCGTTTTTCTTATATTTACTATATGCCTGTCCTATACGTGTTTTTATATTTGCTATATGCCTATCCTATACGTATTTTTTATATTTACTATATGCCTATCCTATAGGTACTTTTTTATATTCACTATCGAATGGCAAAAGGCGTTACTTAGAGAGAGACAACATTTCGTAACGTTACAGAAATCAAATTATTTTGGCTGACAAGAACCAAATTATATTACGCAACACGTCCTACACATCAAAGCATATTGAACTGAAGTCTTACACTTCATCTTGGATCAGGGCTGTCCTTCGCGAGGTACACGCCCACGGCTACACAACAATATAGCGCATCAGCTTTATTTGTTTGTCATAAATTGTCTGTGAGAATATTTTTTTGTACAAAACTTATTGACAAATGAAAAATTAAATTTGAAATTAAAACTTTAAATTTAAATTTGTTGAATGGAGCAGCGGTTAGGTGTGTGGTGAGTGCTGTGTCGACAGTGGTGGTAATGATTTTTGAGGTATTGACTAGGCATTGACTAGGTTAGGTATGAAATAGCTATGTGTAGACATGTCTGTACAATTGATGACTACTACAGATTAATTAAAAAATTATCCTGATACATTTTTAGTATCATAAGATAATTTTAAAATACATAATTTTGAATTGCTCACAATAAAGTGAATTTGTTTTCGATATTAGTAACTGAAGTTTTCAATTAAATGAATGTGTGTATATAATGATTTGTAGAGATCCATAGGGATCAGAGTAGGATAGAAAATCCCAGCGTGGTCCTAAAATGTGAAGTTCGACTTTAACATTTTTTCTTCCGATTTAACGATTTAATTTAACAAATACTTTTATAAACGAAGGCGATGATTAGGTAATATAATTTTTTATTCAACTTTTTTTTAAAAATACAATCAGTTTTATAAGTAAAACGTCCGCGGAGCTTAATTATATAATCAAATTTACCTTCTCAATTGTCCGTCTCTACTGACAACCCTGTCCCCAATTTCCTATTTCCCTCCGACTGGTTCAAGCCCGACACAATGTTCATCTCGACGAAAATAATAGAAAGGTTAATTTCGGCTATTGTTGGAATTTTCAAGAATGGAATTTGATTGCAAATTAGGAAATCGTGGGGCACAATATTTAATATAAAACTTTTATATCGAAGTGATACTAAATATGGATACAGGAAGGAAACGAAAATTAATTTAACTCGAAACGGCGAAATTTTATAACAAAATGAATTGGCAAAAGAGTAAATCGCGTGTTCAATTGGTATCCACAAAGGTGTATTTTTGTAAAAATCATGAATTCTGTACAATTGTCATTGACGCAATATGATCGCTGTTCGAGTAGGGACTCGAAACAGATTCTACTCCTTCCCAGCTCGCGGCTAAGCACCCCCTCCCTCCACATGTATCATTTAATTTTAAAATTGTATGTACTTAATAACACCTTATTTGTGAAAATTATCTTGTATAAACATATGCATATATAATACTATTAAGCAGTACAAAACAGTGCTAATGAGTATCGTGGAAAATAAGCTGGGATTACATGCCACAGAAATAAACACAACCTGAGCCGTTATGACTATTTCGATTAGACATAAAAGTGTCCTCTCCGCATGCTACTGATTAGCCATTACCGGCCACACAATATCATCCAATCGAAATGGAATAAGGAGATAATTGGTTCTTTTCATACATACGAAACAGAATTAGGAAATTTTCTCTCTTTCATAAAACTCGTAGTGATGGAAAAACTTGACGGTCATTCTATAAGATAGGCAGTTAGACATCCAGTTATTAGTAAGGTATTTTGAGTATACTGTATTCCTGGTAAACTTCCTAAGTAATAAATAATATGAATTAATTGATACATATTAATTAACAATTACTATGAATTTATTGATCATTATTAATTAATATTTACAATAAATAATTGATCATTAGTAATTTTATTTACTATTAATTAATCGACAATTAATAATTATATTGTCACTTTTATTTATATTTGAAGATGATGAAGGTCAAGTCCAGGTCGTCCTATGCCATGTCTGGGTTAGTAGACTTCACAGCCCTTATATCCCACTGTGGAAGATGACTGAAAGTGCTGCTTCCTTTGCGATGCTTTGTTTCACAGATTAAGTGACAATAAAACATAATAATATGTAAAATTGAAAAAAAAGGACAGCCAGCAGTGTGTGCCCGAGATTTATATATGTATCTTATAAAATAATAACTTGCGGACAATGTAAATATATACGTAATATGTATTTACATTTGGTGAATAAAACAGCGTAGTAGCTGCATCTTGCGCGAGCTTTCATGAAACGACGCGTGTGTATGTAAAAGGTTCGGAAATTATCAAAAAAAAATATTGAAAAATTCAATACCATTTAGTTCCACAGCAAACAATATTGATATCGTAATACCATTAAAATACTTAACAGGCGATTCCAGACGACTTTGAAGGTCGCTATAAACGACTTCAAAAATGTATGTTTGTACCTGTTATCTTTGTGCGAAGCTGATATATAGTCTGGATGTCCATTAAACTCATACAATTTGAGACTCCCCTAAAAATGCAGTTAGCCTACTTTCAAAGGTATCAAAGATTGAATTCGAGGTAGTCGTTCAAAGGCCGATTCGCTTGTCCGTTTCACTGTGTAAATTGTAAAATGGACTGCCATTTGAATTATTGGCTTTCTGCTTGTTATGTAGTTTCAGTTCACATAATAGCGGTTTCAATTCATATATTTCAAACAGCCATAATAATTTCATTAAATTCATTCTTAAACAAAGTTGATGTTCACACTTTCAATTACTATATCCAAAATATCGCTGTAAACGATTATCTATTACATGGGCACTAAAGCAACAGTAATATTGTATCCATAAATAGAGTTTTTAGCATTCAGTTCAGATTATAAGAGTCTAGATAGGTTTTAACACCAAGCATCACCAGCGCACGTCATAGAGTTTTTCGTTATATTTTCTTCTATAAGGTTCGAAGTCGAATTGATTTCCTTTCCGGCAATTCTATTGTTACCTCAGTATTGAATATCGACCTTTTTTATATACATAAATAGTTATTTCCGAAGCGAGCCACACTTTCCGTCTCCGGTTTATTTAGGAGTAGAAATAAGCGACGATAAGATCCAAGATCTGGACGATTAGTTCCATACGGGTCGCCACTATAAGTTTTACTTCGTATACAATATTCAATTCATTGCTTTACCCGCATAATAAATATATCAAAGAAAAATAAAAATAAAAGGCTATCTGAGGTTTGAATACAAATGAGTCAGTACTTTTTGCTGAAAATATAGTAAGCAAAGTAGCTGGCGACAGGGCTAAGTAACAGACGTCGCCTATAGGTAACTGCACCCTACCTCAAACAGGAATATAGGACTAGGACTGTTAGTGTGAGTTAGTGTAGATAGCT
>DWQQ01000902.1:0-10092 GCA_018244775.1 Oxynetra roscius flavomaculata | reverse complement strand
GATTAGGTTGGGGCTTAAGATGGTCCCGTCCACAGCAAAGCGAATTAGAATCAAATGAAATATTTTATTGGTCCCAATAGGATTTAGAAGTGTGAAGTTTGGGGTGAAACAATAACGGGGTAAACCATTTTGAAACCTGAGAAATCTCCCTGGGAATCCCCCATCCCCCACAATATCAAAACTGGATAGCAAAGTCCATGATCGCTTGATTATCTTATGCAAATCACATTTCAAATTTTTTTATACATATAATATACCATAAACGCCATGGGATATGCGATATTTGTGTTATTTTAAGGAGTCATTAAAATATTTAAATTTTGTTAACATTGTTCGTATACATAACATACATATTCATGCCTACTTAATAAACATGTAAATTAACGATAGTATTATGGATCTTTACCACTATAGCTATGCGGCACAGTATTTTTAATAATAGTTTGTCTATATGCAAATATTTCGATATGATATACACTGGTATAAATTGACATAAAAATCATCAATTATATATTATATGGTGCATAATGGGATAGTTCACCTAATTAATATAAAAATATCTTCAGACATCTCGGCCCACACGGCCATCTGATCTCAAACTGGGCAAAGCCTGTGCAATGGTG
Organism: Oxynetra roscius flavomaculata; assembly: GCA_018244775.1. Classification (NCBI taxonomy): domain Eukaryota; kingdom Metazoa; phylum Arthropoda; class Insecta; order Lepidoptera; family Hesperiidae; genus Oxynetra; species Oxynetra roscius. The sequence continues at coordinate 9,469 of DWQQ01000902.1, read as the reverse complement.
TCCAGACAATTGATAAATTACTTGCATACATATAAACTTGTACAGATATTTTTTACATAGAAAGACGCAGAACAAATGTTTTAGCTCGTCACAAAATTATTTGTCCCGGGTGGGAATCGAACCCACAACCTTCCTCAGCAGTCAGGTTCGGTAACCACTGCACCATTGGACTAGTCAAATTTATACAATATTATTCCAAGACATACACAGGTTACAATGTACCAATCTCTTATGTCATCATCATCATCATCATCATGCAGCAAAAAAAAGCAGTGATAGTCTAGTGGTTAAGAATTCAGCTTTCACACTGGGAGTTCTTGGTTCAAATCCTGGCGCGCGCCTCTTTCTTTAAAATGTGCGTTTTAACATTAAATATCACTTGCGGTAACGGTGAAGGAAACCATCGTGAGGAAACCTGCACATCTTAGAAAAAAAATAGCTAAGGTGTGTGAAGTCTACCAACCCGCACTTGGCCAGCGCGTTGGACTATGGCCTAATCCTTCTCATTCTCAGAGGAGACCCGTGTCCAGCAGTGGAACGTTCAATGGGTTGATCTCTTATGTCTCGTACATAAATTATGCTGTTATGGTATGTTGTTGACATAACGTTAATTAAATTGTATCAACGTCACCACAACTATGTGAGCGTCTACCTCTCCTACAATCCTGTTTGTTCTAACTCATTAATCCCGAACCGTAATCATGAGCTGTCCCTGAATATGTGTAGATTAATGTCGTTTTAATCGTATTCTACTCGCTACACTATAGAAGGTTTGCATTGAAACTTGATAAAATACAATTTGGTGTCGGTGTTTAAAGTTGTCGAGCTCCGGGTATAGTCTCAATATGGCCGCGGGCGGGAAAACAAATAGTGAGAAACGGCGCGCCCCTGCTGGCCGGCCGCGGCCGTGGTGATTATGTCAAGCGATACAATACTTAACCATTCTAAATCTGCATAAGTTTTAGTTGTTGTATTCAAATTAAATAGAAAATAATTTAGTTATACGGCAAATTTATTGACAGTTTTATTTTCAATATTTTTTTCTTTTTAATTGCATCGTTGTTGGGAAACTTAGAAGGTTTGAAAGTATATATGTATTGACCTGTATATGTACTACTACTGTATACCTTATTATACTTGTTCTTAGTAAAGGAAGCAGGGACATTACTTAGATCGATGTATGTATGTATTGGAGTTATGCCAAAAGCTTTCCCGTAGGTTCTTGAATAGAAGGCAAACTAAAAACAATGTATAGATAACCAAAGCATAATAGAAGCGGACAGTAAAACTTAAAATATAAGCTTATTAAAGCGAATGACACAGATGTTTCCCTAGTGATGAAAAGAAAGTTAGTAGTCGAAGTTAAACCATCATATTGTTATTTTCTTAGTTATACAGTAATGTTATCCTTGTCTAGCCGTATTGAGAGTGTTTATCGTTACTTTCCTTATCAGCACTTTCCAACACTTCCAAGTCTAGCCAGCTGACTGCAGATAAGATGGAATCGCATAGTTTTTCCGAATTGATTATTATAGGGTGCATTGTAAATAATAATTATTTTTCATTTCACTTACTTATGCATTTCATAAAATATAAAATAAACGATTTACTGTAAGAGATATTTAAAAACGAATGTACAAATAGAAACTGAAAATGAAATATTACCACAATTTATCTAGAAAAAAACGTCGACAAAAACACTGAAGGTTTTTTATTTTTTATCAGCGGACTCGGCAAAGCTATCCGGCGATGCTGAATTATTTATCGCCCCGACTGCGTCTTGCAATGGCACGCATCCATTGATACCCCATCAAAACAATGTCGCTCTGTCGTTTGTTGTCAATGAAAACAATTTGTGGGATAACAGATTTGTGATTTCGCACCGAGTCGAGCGCCACCTCTTCATTTTGTATTGATTGTTATCGTTGTGTTGTATAAACTCATATCAGCTACTTTATTTATTCAAAGTTACACTTTTACGTATGATTTTCTAATGCACGTTTTTCAAAGATAAAAGGTATGTGCATCCCAGTGTGAAACACTTTTGCCAACAACATTGATTTTGCCAACATCTGAAGCTGATGCTGGGCGCTTATAATCAGATGGCTTTCCTTCCTTCTTATACTCATTTTATAGAAAAAACATGTATAATATGTTTTATTATTTACAGGAGTAAAAAACGGGAAACAACTTCATAAAATTAAACACGTAATGTTAAAGACGTAGTTAAGACGCAGGCCGCCAACCAATAACACTGTAATTTCTGTTTTATTTTTGTACCATAAACAAGGAAATTCACCAGTAGTAGAACATAAATTGTATTAATCTATTGAATTTTATATTCAAATTTTATTTTTTTAATAGAGGAACATTATCAAACCAGGAATCGAAAAATTCAAACATTCAAAAATCACACAAACATTGTTAACGCGTTAATATCAACAATAAACTTCTATATTTACAGTCGTCTCGACATTGAATAAATATGGGGTAAAAGGGTGTTTATTTTATATCAGATCAGGTGGAAAAAGCAATCCAGTGGCACTGAATTATTAATGGCGTCGAAAACAGCCTGTTCCGACACGCACGCTCATTGACGCGCCATCAAAACATGCTTTGTCACTCGCAATGACAACTTATTATGTTTGAACAGTGACATGTTGTACTCTGTTATAATAAAAGTGTATTATTAAAATATTTCGTTACAACCCTATGCACGACGTCTTCGTTATCTTTAAAAGACAAAAGGTGATACGGAATAAACACCAACAATAGTGCACACTTAGCTGACCTGGACTGAAACTAAAGCCTATTCCTAGACTATAGGACTATACAATACCATTTGTTATGTGGAAAGTTACCGTGAGTAGGTAAGAATAACGAAATTTGATATGTAAAGTTGTCATGTGTACGAGCTAGTTGCCCAGCGGTATTCTAAGATTCGCACCGTTCATAACATAGTTTCTAGAAACAGCAAGGCAGATATAATTTTGATAAGAGACTTGCTTATCACGTACACGTGGCGTTGAACTTATATGCATAAGATTATATAATAATAATTAACACAGTAATAATACTGAAATTTATTTGCCACTTACATAATGAGACTTGTATCTATTATTTTCTAACAGTGTAAACCGATATTTACCATGTTTTGTACGTTATCGTGCTCGTTTTATCTAATAATATATGTATATATGCTTTCCAAATTGAATGTCTTATAAATCTGCTAAGGAGTTGATAATGGCGCGATATCTATTTAAAACCGTAGATTAGCTGCTTCGGAACACCTCCGTTTTACGGACATGCGATTAGTTCTCGCGACTTTCGTCCGCGCATTAGTGCGCGTGGCAGATACAGGTACTTGTAAATAAACTGGAACCGACTGGAACGGTCACTATTCTGCTTTTATTATGTACCCTAATATTACCACCTTTATAAATAACCCGCTAACGGCCCTTTAGCTGTTGAAGTTTCTTCTTTCTCCCTTCTATTATATTTCCATAACCGTGAAGTTATAAAGATAAAATAGACAGGCGGCAAAACGCTACTTTCATTGAGTTTATGAATAGGTGGGATAATAGATGTTTGTTAATAACATACCCGCCACCGATGGACCGAATCGGCGTAACGTGTGTAGACCGCCTTATATAACAAGTTATATTATTATAACAAACAAAACATTATGTGAAAATAAGAATGGCCAACGCAACAAAACTGTTTTATTTATTTTCAACGGCGATGCTAGACGATAGCCGATGTGTTTCCGTTACACTTTTTTTTATTGCGGCTAGCCGTTTAGGATAGCAGTTTACGTTACAGATGCCAAATCGATTACAACCAAAACCACCGCCGCGGTGGTTACGTAACGTTCAACACGACCGTTGGCGCGCCAATTGTGCACCTGTCCTGTCCCATGCATCGAATACTCTTAACTCTCACACCCCGTTTATTTGTGTTCGTCAGATACGATACATTTGTAGAGCGTATAGAAATATAATGAGAAATGTTTGTTGCAGGTAAGCCGACCGAACCGTGCAATTTATGTGATCCCATACTCCGTGCGCCGTTTGGTGAGTTGTAATGAACTACTATGGTTATTGGATTGTAATTAAATAAATCACATATAAACGTTTTAATGCATTATTAAACACTCGTGGGGTTGATATTTTATTTCCAGCGTGCATTTTACACTTATTAAGAGTACCATAGAAAGTAAAATGATGCTATTAAAAAAACGTAGTATCGCCAGCGCTGATTCAATTTGAATTACGACGTTCGCGTGAAACAGAATGCATTCCAAATCTCTTCACGTGAAGCCTTAATCTGAGTGAATAAAATCGCTCGTTGCTCAGCTGCTTTATAAATATAATAGCATTAGCCGTGTTTTTATTGCTTCTGTCCAACTGAATCGTCGCTGCAGTAATCAAGTAGGAAGAGTGGGCCGAGTGGGTTAACGGGTCGTCCCGTCCCGCTGAGCCCGCATCGCGCCCGCACTCACTCCCTTCTGCTGTCTATATTAATAAACGAAACTGTGTTTATATGCATACCATCGCCATTTTATTGCCCTTACCAACATGTGTGTGGCAAAAATAGTTTTAATTTTTTACATAGAAAATTATGTACATATTTACCATAAAATATTAATATGCTTGACATATGAGGTTAAGATATGCAATCATTGAACATTTTAATACAATTCTAAAACATCATATTTAATATTCACTGAAGAAATTCGCTTCAAAACGCGAACAAATTGCTGTAACGAAAAACCAAATAGTAAATATTTCATTGCACTTTTGTAGTGAAATTTAATTTATGTTTCCAACAATAATTCTAAAGCGGGGATACTTTCAATAGTGATGTAAAAACCATTTATTTTACTCCATTGTTATGCGAACGTACGTATCTATATTTAATGCGAATGTTCAAATCGCCGAGCGCGCGGTAACTTTCCTTGCAACTGTTTAATCGTTGCATTTCCATTTAAATTTCAACGCTGACAAACGAAAAGTAAGAAACGCTCCGAACCGAACGTAACAATAATCTCAGTTCATGTTCTAGTTGAAGTCGTTTATTATTACTCAGCACCCGTTTAGAGAAGAAGTTGCACTATTTGTTCACGTTATATTAAAATACAAAATGAAGTTGATTAATTAATGTAAAATAACAAGCAATGCAACTATCTAATTTGATGTTGAAAAATCAATTATTCTGTTTTATTATTAAAAAGTTTTATTTTAAAATTCTAATGTAAAAAAAAAGTCTTTGGGCCTATTCATATGGTAATTTCTAAATAGTTCATCATAGGTAAAAATTAATAACGCGATCTGATTTATGTTAACGGTGTTTTTTTTTATTTAATTTTTCCTATGTTTAATGCTTATATAGAGAGTATTCTTCGTAATATAAATGAACACCCAAATTTAAATCGCAGTAGATTTGTCAAGATAAATAATAGGAGATTATTATATGTTATACTGTTTGTATTTAAATATGTAAAAGTCCTTTATACGGTTCAGCTTAATGGCAATGAGCTGGCTACGATTTCTATATTCCCTCGCTGGTTTTGACATTTTTAAAACAAACGCAAATTGTATAAAGTCAAATATATTTTATTGAACACCCACCACGTACATTTTTACGTACAAATTTAGAGCACTTTAAAATAAAAAAATAAGCCACTCTCAGATACATTTCCTCCGTCAAAGTGTCTTATAATAATCTCGCAACAATAATTTAATGAATGCCAGCGAATTGAGTTTTAATCCCGATTACTAATTAGCTTTGTCGGCCCGGACACTTTAAAATCGCGCGACTTCGTTATTCGGAGATACTATAAGTGGCTTATTTAACAAATTAAAAATATCTCTCTCCGATAAGTATGATAATAATATTCATATAATTTATTATCAAAAACCCAAATGTGCGTCAGATTTGGCCGTGTAACTTCAATATACATAGAAATGAATGTGATATCAAAGAGCATTTTTACGTTAATATCTACTCTACTTTAACCTTTAATACTTTTGATGTGAGCTAAGTTGAAGTAGAGCACTGCTGACAGATAGATTACACATATAAATTTACTAAAGCATTACATTTATGGCGTACGTGTTTCTAAATATAGGCTAAATCAAATAACGCTTTTTCATGTGTACTAACGAACCTTTCAGCTTTAACCCCTGTCCCTGCTCTTCGACCTTTACACCAAAGCGTACCAGTTTAGCATTTAAATCGCGTCAAACAAAAAGTTCCCACGCGTTACATGCCACCGACCGACTACGATAATAAAACGAGTTGGGTGTCATTCTGTTTCCATCAAATAATTAATAAGTGATATTGTGTCGGCCCGCATCGCGTACACACATAAATAATATTAACGAAGCCGATGCGTCAGCTCTACGCAGCGTAATCTATTATTATATCAGTTAAATCTCACTGAGACATATACGTCAAGCTAATTTCAATCATACGCAGTAATATTTAAGAATGTAATACCGCGTATAGGTAAATTGGATCTATGTTATCTGTCTATATAGCAATGACTCTATTCGTGCTGCGAGCATCACTTTCTCGATTGATTGTCGATATAATTAGCCGAAGGAGATCTTCGCGCGTCTAGGGCCGACAACTATTTAGCTATTTACAGCAATTTGCGTATTTATAGATAGGTTCGCGCTATAAATGTAGATGACGCCTCGTTAAATTGTTAACATTTTATTTTTTCATCAAACATTCTTATTTAAGTATGATTGAATATAGATGCTGAAATGGCTGAAATTGCGAATATTAATTTTATATTGAGACTCTTTCGTGTAGGTAAATACATATTATGTAATTTCATCGAAATCATTTTGAACATTGACAACCCTGTGGCAATGTATTCTTTGAACGACTAATTGACACCCACGCCTTTTTTAAATTGAGTGACTAATGTTGCGTCTTAATTCGGTGTCTGATAAATGGATCGTCTATTTTCGTGGATCAACATAAAAATCAGACAAATAGTCGTATAAATTACAAATTCACATAACCCACTTACATGCACGCGTTACGCACGCACACTAACACAATAATTACACGCTTTCCATTAAAACAATTGTGCACATTATATTTACAATATTTTTAGCACAAAAAATATATATAAACATATCGTCTAATACATATCATGTAATCTACCCAAAATATATTTACAATGTTACATTGTTGGTAAATCTATTTACCGGTATTTGCTTTTTACCAAATGATTTTTTGTTTCGGTTCGAATAATTGAGATACATATTTGTGAGTTAGGAATGTGAGTATTTTGTTCGTTTGTTCATCAACCTAGTACGAAGTATCACAATGAAGTTTCTCAATACGAGGGCTTCTACGAATACAAAATTCGTATGAGCGTTCACTTTCCGTTATCAGAGTCTAATTAGACAAAATCGAAAAGAGTTAAGGGATTAAAATTTCTACTATCTTAAGAAGCATAAAATTCTCCGACATTTTTAAAGACACCGTAACATAATCAGTTGATATTGCTGCAGTTGCAAGCCTGTCTGTGTCTCGGATCTAAAGCCTTCTTCGGTCACAGCAGTGTTTTTACATCGAATGGCAGTTGTGAAGATAATTATAATATGGAGATCAACAGGCATTCGTCTTTTACTAAAGAATAGTACAAGGTTGTGTTTTGGTATCAAAGTTTTGGATATGCGTAAATTTTCGCCATTCTTTGATGATTGTCGTTTATTAGAACTTGTGTAGAAAATAGTATATTGCTTTTATCAGCGTGAACAATATTGAACGGCGGGGTTAAAACGCAAAGGGACTATTAGTCCCTTTAGCCTAGTCAAAGGGGTTTAGCGAGACCCGCAATCTTTACGCAAGAGTCATCAGCTCCATACAACTAAGTATGTATATCTGACGTTATTTAAAGCTGAGAACGTGAGCGACACGGAAATTCAATGGTATTAAAATTTACTATAAAAGTTTTACAAGGTGGAACGGGTAACTTTTACGATTACACATTTAAGACAATACACAACCTTGAATGAGCAAGCAAAGTCGGTCGCAAAATATTCAAGATTATATTATGCATAAATAATTCGCAATATCATTGACGGTTACGTAAATATATGTAGAGACACGTATGAAAATGCAAATAAATCTGCAAGGTCGCCAGTTTGGGCTATCGTAACATGAACATTCGCTTCCTCGTGTTTCGCGAGGTGTGATCTCACGTCTCTTATCGTTCACAACATTATCAATGTCCGCGCCCGTGATAAAGCAAATACTGCAAAAGCATAATGTGAATCGTGCTAATTTCAGCGAAGGTCGCGACGAGACCTCACAAAAAGCAGCTTTGACCTCGCACTTATCATTGACGCGATATCGTGATATGCGCAGCAATTATTTCGATGATAGCCGTGCATATGTCATTCTCACTTTATCATTCTCTTACTGAGGTACGCCACACACGGGGTGGTTGTAAAAAATCGTCTCTTAAAATACCACGGGCCGCTATCATCCCGATGTCCTGGAAGAAGTTGTACGTCAGTAAGTGTTATGTTTAATTCAGTCGTGTCGTATCTTGAGTTGTATCAATTTATTTATATTATTTAATTTGCACATAATATTTTATGCATCGCTTGTTATGTTTTAGACACGTGCTATATTCAGTAGATCATTTATTGTGGCCATTAAACCTCAGCTAATACCACGAAATGAGACCCATAAATGTGCTAACACAACAGCGCGAGTAAATTAATAATGTTATTAATCGAGATTCGTTACGCACAATCGATTTGTGTCGTATCCAAATTAAGAATACATTCGATCGTGTATTTATAACATAAATGTACTAAGTTACTTTAAAATTTAGATAAAATAATAATTTCCTGTCGAAGTGCCTAGTAATGAATGAATTACAGCTATTAGAATGCTCAAATTGTTTGCGGGTTTTTTTTTACTATTTCTTTTTTGATAATCAAAATACTTAACTACAAATAAAATATAAATAATTAAAATAGAAGTGTGAAATGGTAGCACGACAGGCTATTTTAGTTGAAGGCCACAATTTATTCAAACATGAGTCAATTAGATTGTTTCAAGATCCCCACAGGCAACATTTTACATTGAGGAAAAACTTTTTTGCGATTATTTTCAATAACAAAAATTTACGTAACACTTTTTAATATGTACAATTTTGAGGTAACTACCTACTGTTAATTTTTAGGTGGTTTTTAATTCTACAAAATCAAAATCTCAATTCAAAATTCAAATAGCTACAATTTACACAACAAGTGTATATTCTGAATATCGGGAATTTTATGAGTGTCTAGGCAGGCAAAGGAAAAGCAGATAACGTGCAATATTGAAAATGAAATAAAATCTCTTTATTGTATCGCGCCGGGAACCTACGAACCGGGAATCTAGCCAAGGTCATTAGACTATAGAAAGCGCAAGAAGTGTCTAGAAAGCA
>DWQQ01000901.1:0-10098 GCA_018244775.1 Oxynetra roscius flavomaculata | reverse complement strand
CAGACGTACGAAAGACCGTCATCGCCCACCATAGTTATCACTCCGAAACCTCTGCCGGTAACCACCCCGTACCCAATAAAAGCACCAACAAGGCCCAGTTCTGTAACAACTACAACAACGCCAAGCTTCGATTCATATACAGAATATTCGCCAACTACATTCAAACCAGAACAACAGACTTCTCCCGACGATTTGATTAACTTCCCACCAGTCAGAAACCCACTGTTAAATGCAACAGGGTCCAATCCTAGTGTCTTCAATACGAGCGTTGCTATGTCTGACAATGAACTAGATTTGCTTCACGACATCGACTTTACGACGCCAACTTGGCACGAAGACGAGAAACTCAACGAGAAGATGAATTTGTTCGTCAACAAAATCGTTGGAAGCTTGCAGGGCACTTTCCAGGAGCTGCACGATATTGTAATTTTAGACAAAAAGCCAAACGCGACTATAATATCGAAACCGACCACCGCAAAACCACCACGAAAGACTTTAGCGACAACCAAGAGGCCCGTGACTACTACAAGAAAAACAATAAAAATAACCACAACTACAAGAAGGCCACCAACAAAATTAACTACGAAGAAACCAGTTAAGTTAACTACATCTGCAAGAAAACCTACTACTACTACCGCACCGCCAACTACAACGACAAAAAAGCCGGTAAGAGAAAATGTATTGGTAATCTGGTGAATACTAATGTTTTGTTACACACTCTTACGGACCGGGTTGTTCTCTAGTTCGTGAAAAGCTTTTCTCGCATCGGCGGCGGTTCCAGGGGTAAATGGAATCGTTATAACTTAAACATTGGCTGAGTGTTAGAAAAGTAATATTATTTATTACTTTTAGTGCAACTTATTACCCTCTAGAAGTCTTATTGTAAACGTTTTCCATTTTAAGGGCATTTAAATATCAAGCGTTTATTATAGATTTACAAATCGTCTAAAACTTATTAACGTCTAAAACTTATCCGAATTTATATAACGTCGAGTTCATATAACGAAAGTGTGATTAATTTCACACATGAATCTCACATTCGAATTGATGTAATTGCTTAATTACACTCACTACGGTAACGTCGTTTAAGACATTTTTAGCAGCAATTGAACAGGCATAGCCGTTACGCGCTCGCTTTCGCAGTATTCACACGTTTTCTTGAAATGTGTTAAAAATAAGTTGTATAACATTAAATAAGGTAGGTGTTATTCACGACATTTATCTATTATCAAAGTAACCGTACATAAATATTTTACCGTACCATAATAATCTGGTAATATTAAATTATCTAAATATATTTATTACCAGATTAACCTTATATAAATATATCTAAATATTATTCTATTATTTGCAATAGCAAGACCATAAATAAATGTATATCAATATAAACATGATCCAAAGTCAAATTAGACTTGGTCCTTGCCTGTTATCCATTTGTTTGCAGGTGACCACGTCGAAAAAGCCGAAGCCCACGAGAAAGGTAACCACTACGACGGTGACCGCGTCGACGATCACCGAGCTGGCTGATGAGGTGACCACCGAGGGTTATGCTGACCAAGTCATCGACTATAACGATAAAAATTGTAAGTCTGATAAAATTACATTATAGCTCTGAACGAGCCTTAAAAAGAACGAAATATTCGAAGATAAGTGAATAAAAATGGAAAAATTTACACTTTTAAAATGAAGTCGCTGATGTACTAGTAACTTATGCTGACAATGCCGTGTATAAAATCAATTTGTAGAAGTGTGAACCGCTCTGAGCCCTGACCCGGTTTTAGATCGCAAACCATCTGTAAATTCAAACAATCTTGGGCGCAGTTGACACTCGGATAGCTGATCGCTAGTGGTACATTCTCTAGAGCGTCTCCCTGCTTCAGCAGGCACGTTAAGTAGTCGCTTTCCCTTGTTCTCTTTAGGCAACAATCATTGAGCCTCGTCGAAGAGTTTAACAGTGGCACTGGAGTAACCTGGAGATGTATACCAATCCTTGCATCTGCGGTAGAAACATATAAGTTGCCTAGCAGTTCTATTAGAATCATAATCCATAAGCAAATTCAACGAAGGCAAAACAATGACACTTGATTTAAATGACGGCACGGCTGACACTGATAGAAAGCGTAACACAAGGCTACTTCTTGAAATGATCAGAAGAATTAGCCTTATATTTGATCGTTACGATCAGTCAAGCGAATGGACGCTGTTAGTTAAGGAAAACTGTTCACGCATCATTGGTTAGTATTTTGTGATGGAATATTCAATGGTCATTTAAATAGAAGAGCGCTGTTAATGCAGTCTGTTGCCAACTGCAGTTGGCTGAATAAATATAGCATCTTCGGACATCACTACGCACGGCTGATTGATTTTAAATTGAGTACTTAGACGGTGTCTGTGTTATGGTAACCAGACGGCTGATAAACTACATACATATATACATATAAATATATACTTAGAGAGATATGTAGTTCTTTACACCCAGACAGAATAGATGATTGTGCTCATCACAGATATATTTTTGTAGTCGGCTGAAGTCAAACCCACGATCAGGTCAGCTGTCAGGTTCACTAACCGCTGCATCAACAGGCCAATCAAAATGTTGCTAACTCTTATTCTACTTATGAACTACATAGATATTTTCTCTTATACATTTTGTAGTTATAGAAAGACAATTTTGTCTTATCATAATTGTTTTTTTTTTTTGTGATATTCATGTGTGAGTGGTCATTTTAATTAATTTTGTTAACTTTTATTGTATTACGTTTATAGGAAAAAATGTTTTTAATATGATACGTCTCCTGGCGATATAGATACAAGTGTATATACCTTTGGGTTTATTCGTAGGTAGCTTTCGGGGTAAGCTTATCAAAAGTAGTCTTGGTCTTGACTGCTGTGGGTCGATGGATGCTCGTACAGCCGATTATATGTATAGTTAATTGCAATTATAATATTTATGATTTTGTAATAAAAGGATAGTATACTAGTCATTGTAAATAATAATTTTAAGCGTACATAAACTATTTGCACGCTTAGTAAGTTAAAAATACGTCTAGTACATAAAAACAGTAAGGCGAGTAAATAAATTATATAAAAAAAGTTCTTTATAAATACAACAAATGATCAGAACTGTATACCAACAATATTTAAATAAGAAATAAAACAAATGATTTTTCAATTTCAGTGTGCGGCGTCCGTCCTCTAGTCAAATCTGGTAGGATCGTGGGCGGGAAGAACGCTAAGTTCGGCGAGTGGCCGTGGCAGGTTCTAGTGCGGGAGTCGACCTGGCTGGGACTGTTCACCAAGAACAAGTGCGGCGGAGTGCTCATCACCAACCGATATGTGACAACCGCTGCGCATTGCCAGCCTGGGTGAGAATCTCATCTTATTAACTATATGACGTCAAAAACATTTTTTCCTCAAATTCAACACAGCCTGTGCAAGATTGTAATTGGTAAGTATCGCTTGTTTCCCAGCCAGAATAAGATCTATTTACTTGCTTGTAGTTTGGATAAAGTGTTCTACTACTTGGAAGCTGTGGGATTGGAATTTATTGGAATCCGTGGAATCTAAATTTTAGGTTCCTCGCATCGCTCGTGGCGGTGTTCGGCGAGAACGATATATCTGGCGACTTGGAACCTAAGCGGCCAGTGTCGAAGAACGTGAGGCGGGTGATCGTCCACCGGCAGTATGATGCTGGCACCTTCGAAAATGACTTGGCGCTGTTGGAGCTGGAATCACCGATCAAGTTTGACGCTCATATCGGTGAGTCAATTGTGATCTTTATGTGTTTAATGAGCAATTTATTTTGTGTGTTCAATTCGACTACTGTTAATATCGAAATTATCAATTAAAATAACAAAAACAAAACAAGATCAAAACAAGTCATCCCACTGTCCAATCCATTACACCTGTTGATAAATATCTGACGATCGAGACGGAAGGTGGATACTTGATTTCTTTGTTTTCAGTAATCCCATTGGGTTGTAGCTCCTTTGATTTCATTTGAACTTATTGATACTGTTGTATAATTTTTATTGTGCTATGGATAAACCAATCTTTTAATGGTCTTAAGCTACATATATTTATTTATGCTATTTTTAACACATTCCAGTGCCAATCTGCATGCCACCCGATGATGCGGACTTCACGGGCCGCGTCGCGACCGTCACTGGCTGGGGCCGATTGAAGTATGGTGGTGGAGTACCTGCGGTTCTTCAGGAAGTTCAGGTAGACCATTATTATATCTAGCAGCTAACCGTTCCATGTCAGCAACATCTGTATTTAAAGGGAGGGAGTATTTCAAGATGTATCCACGATTGGTTAATGGAGACATGTGAAAGGTAATAAATATCAAGCAACCAAAAGCAATCAATATTAATCAACTATGAATTATAACCAACTAATATTCTAAATAATATCATATAACACTTTTAAAGTAATTCACACTATTATTTCTACTCCTACAGCCCTGGTCGAGGTCGGTTGCAGATGGCTATGCGTAGCAGCGAGCACTTGTGACTGCTGCTTGTCTGTTTTCTACTCTCTTGCCGTAAAAAAGTGAATACTATCATCTCACTTTGCCAATTTTTGATGTAACTCCAGGTGCCTGTAATAGAAAACAGCGCGTGCCAGGAGATGTTCCACACGGCTGGCCATGATAAGACGATACTGAATTCGTTCATCTGCGCTGGATACGCGAATGGGCAGAAGGACTCTTGTGAAGTAAGTAATCTCTACACATATTTTGCACAAGAATATTCTATGATTATACGAATCAATGATAATTTGGCTGATCAGATTACCTGTTCAAGATGACATTTATTCATATTGATTTCGGTGAGTCGAAATAAGATCATTGATAACATCGTTACGATATGACAACTAAATATCTATATGACCGCTAAAAATCTATATGACCGCTAAAAATCTATATGACCGCTAAAAATCTATATGACCACTAAAAATCTATATGCCAACTAAAAATCTAAAAATATTCCACAGGGTGACAGTGGAGGTCCACTCGTTCTGCAGAGAGACGATGGCAAATGGCAGCTGGTGGGAACAGTATCGCATGGTATTAAATGCGCTGCGCCTTACTTGCCTGGAGTATACATGAGAACCACCTTCTACAAACCTTGGCTGAGGAGTATAACTGGAGTCCGCTAGGAGGTACTAGGCTGAATACTCTCAATAATCTTTGCCCTTTACCTTGCTATGATCAATTTTCATTAGAAATGGTGAAACTTCCTGAATGTATTTCAAATGATTGATATAGAGCGCGGATTATTTATCTTAATGTTGATTGTAAAGTTTGTGACGTATTATCAAGTAACATGTAGAATCTATTAAATTTTGAATCGCGTTTGATGTAAATATGACTTCATTCTACGTCGCAAGTCAGAATTTATGATCCGAGAATCTTATTAGACGTCAAATTGCAAATTGAATGATGTCTGATCAACACTGATAATGTTTATAGTTGAAATTTTCTATTTATTTATATCCATAAAAGGAACTTTCAAATGACAAATAATTAAAAATAAAATATAACAATTGATCCTTTCTCTTGTTAAAATAACTTTAACTATCAATATAGAAAAGTTTTGTCATTCTGTGACCGGCTTCAACATATTACGCTAATCCGTTTTACTTATCGACACTAATCCTGTAGACGCCGATAGTATTGAACAATTATTATCGATGGCGGGCAGCACGTGAAGTAAAAAGTGCTGAGCAAAGAAAATTTTGATGTAAAATTAAAATCTTTTAGTATCTATACAACTAATTATCTCACCGCTAATAATAAAATTTTCTCGTCCTTCTTTAAAATTTAGAATAGCTCTATACGCATTAAGTAAATTTGAAATTCTAGGAATGCTATAATTGCTTTATTAAGAATTTATCTGTCGTAAATATTATTATACTGAAATTTTACATGCGATTATCGTTAAATGTTCAATATTTATAAATACTATAATTCTTTGTAGAAAAACACGGCCTTCGATTAATTTAACGTTCAATGTCCTCTGTAATATAACAGCTATATTAATTTTATATTGTAAAATAGATATCATTTATTTATTTATATTAAAGATAAATTTAATAGTTATTAAGACTGAGTATAGGGAAATAATTGTTATTATTTATTAAACATCTTTATAATAACATTTCTTATTCCAATTTCATGTTTATTGAGCATACGATTAACATGTTAAATAAATAAAAACCTTACCTTTAATAAATATAAGTAATGCAATTAATAAATACTCAATATTTTTATTAAACATTTAAATACATTTTATAAATGAATATGTAAAAACCTATTTTTAACATTTAAATAGTTTTTATAGATGCCTAAAAATTATTGAATTTATCGTCCTTTTTAAACCAATAAAGTATTAAAAGCAAAATTTAAAATGATACATTTTTATATTGTATATAATTTTCTGTTTCTATGTTTCTTGTAACCATTATGTAATTAATATTGACTTATAATGTAACATGAATCGCTCAATATATTTGTAGGGAATGTTAAACTTGTGACTGTTATGCATTTAATAAATATATAAGTAGTTAATTTGTGTTTTTTTGCTCACATCTGGTTTTATTTGTATAAAAATGATATCTTGGGACATCACATACCGTCATCTTATTCCAAACTGGCAACTTATTTAAGGCGGAACCTGTGCTATGGCAATCAGACTAAATTATTAACTTATTATGTTGAGATTGAAGTGTATTTATTAGAAGTTTATATATTTAGTGGTCGATTAATGATAAAATTAAAGAAAATTTCCATTGCCTCGCTAAATATATTTATTGCGCAACAACTTCTACATTTATGTGTAACATGTTTATTTTAACTGAACCAAAAGCAGAAGATAGTGCTAAGACGCTTTTGTACTGATAATAGGAATGATTCGACTCATAGATATATGAATCAGTTATCATACGCACGAGAATTATTATAGTTTTACACAATCAGAACGAGATAAACTTGAATGGTAATGGTAATGGCGCTTGAATGGTAATACGAAAGAGATGTCAAATGGTGTTTATATGCATTTAAATGAAAGTTAGTAGAATTTCTGGAAAACACCATCTCGCTAACACGATTTAATTTCATTATTTTTTTTATAACTGCTGAATGCTCTGTAAAGTTTTAAAGCGAAGTACGATTGATAGAAAATTAATTAAAAATATATATATTTAAAATTAATTGAAATTTGAAAGTTTTTTAAAAATTCCCACAGTTGTAATGTATATTCTTCTTTTGGTTTAATTTGAGCACAAATATAATGGCAAGACTACAAACTTTAACATGGTACGATTATAATTGCAGCTAAACAGTATTGATGATAGCTACATTTTACTTTCTAACGTTAATATGCGATAAACATAATATATTCTCGCGTACATACGAATATATTAAGCTTTTATATATTAAGCTTTGTATTATATAAGTTACAATAAGATTAGATTCAACATCACATATATGTTAAAGTTAAACATAGACTTATATTAAGCCAATGTATTATTTTTAAACGAGTTCTACGTAATTACTTAACACCAAAAATGTATATTCGAATATTTTTATATTTATTTTTTTCAGTAAGCTGTAATAACAATATAAATATACGGCATTACAACAGCTATCATTAATTATTATTACGTATTTTTTTTTTGTTTTCTTATATAAAAGTTTATACAAACAAAATATTAAATACAGTATTCGTTTACGCTGTATCAATGAGCATTAAAAAGTTTAATATTAATAAGAACTTAAGAACAGTATACACCAATTGCGTCATAGTTCTATTTATCGATAGTACGATAAGATTTTATATATAATTACCCCCCTCCGCCGCTACCTTCCTCCCCCTCCCTAATTAAATATTTAACAATCCTTGCTACAGAAAACCATACATAATAACAGAATTTTTCATCCATATTGTTTATTTCAAACCGGAAATTGTTCTATTTCTCACAACACGAAGCGATACAACAGATGACGCTAAACCCAATGTGCAAATAGCTTTAGTTGAAACATCAAGTACTGCTAATCAGCAACAGGGACTCAAGCCTCCGAAGAGATAGATCTAATCTTCTGATAATAATGTAGATGTTTATTTATATTTATTACATAAACATATTTTTAAAATTGTTATTGATCGTGCACAGCAGTAACGAATATTATTATTTTTATACAATGTTTTACTAATATATTGTTCATAATATTAAATACTTTTAAAATTGCAGATAGCTAATATTCTTTTTATATTATCTGCGCATAAATAGTTCAAGCTGTTAATGTAGCATTAATTTCATTAACGTTACATTTCATGCTACTAATTTGATTAAAGCTTTAATTTTTTTTTTATGAATAATATACTGAGTAATAATTCTTAAATTTATGCAAAGTACATTTGATAATATATTATAGTAATTTTAGAGTTTAATTTTAATCGATTATAATTGATATTATTCTAGAAATATTGAAACATGAAATATAATGTTATTCGTTAAATAAATAGATTAAAATAACCGATTACTATTTAAAATATAGTCTAGCACACTTCTACGTTTTGGAATATTTGCCATAAAAATATTTATTTATTCAGGGGCATTTGCGCAATATAATAAGATAAAAAAATAGTCATGTATAACATAATTAAAATTGGAAGCAATATACAAAAATATTAACAAATTTAATACTAATTACAAAACAATTAATTTTACATTAATTAGACATCTACATCTACAACACGCAAAAATCTTGTGCATGAAATCAAACTTAGAATTAAAATTATAAATTATATGCGTTGTTAACTGCTAATATAAACAAAAGCTAAATTAGTCACAAATATTACAATTATTATCATATGTAAATACAATTATATAAATGGGATTATATCGGTTATAACCACAAACTATATCTCAAATTTAACGCAGTTACAATTTAATGGCATTAATCATTTAGGTGTTAGTGGATTTTTTAATACAGCAAAAGTGATCTCGATGCTAAAGGGTATTTTTCGCTTAACTGAGGATTCACAAGACACTATTGTCTACATAAGGACAGGTAAGCCTCATTAGGGGGACCTATGTTTTATTGGAATCACTTTGTGAAGTAAAGCAAATTCAAATGTCCGAACAGGTCACAGGTCTTTATCTAGACTGTTAGCGATCAGCGCTACTATTCAATCATAAGATATTACGATTATTCGGATGCCACAAGTGTTGGTAATCGATAATGTACCCTAGTTATATTCATATTGCTGTGATCATACTATCAAATTCAAACCTCCTTTCGCCTGTTGACAGATGCTGAACAACTTGTGGCCTTTTCGACAATATCAATTCACAAAATCACCATGCGCCAATAAGCTAAATGCGCATTTTTTTTGTATTTACCTAAATATTATTTTATGAATTTCGTATGTATTTATTAATCTGAATATTCATATTTGCAACGTTTAAGAAACATAGATTTCATAAATATTTAAATAATAAACAGGTTGAAGAGTAATATAACAAGATGTTAAATATTTATATTACAGAAAACCGAAAGTAAAGTAAATTTTTCTACAAAAAATTACGTTATACAATATATTGTCAAAACCGGCCTATTTGAGAAAAAGAAGAGAATGTAAGCATATTTATAATAAGACTGACACTGCGCTACATACGAGTACATATTTAGTCGCCGAGCCATATTGCAATGATAATTAGATAAACAATTTTTCATACTGCACACTGTATTACTTCGGGAAGTAGTTTATTTCATGGAAAATTAAGTAATTAAATTTTGATTCGATTAATTAGGTTTCACTATAGAGTACTCAATTTCACTATTTTCGTTTATAAGTGTCGTTTGTGGTAACCCAATGGTTGATAAACTACTTATGTAGATATTTTTTTATGAAAAAATCGTTTTCAATTCTATATAGACTCAAACCTTCAACGCTTAAATGCTTCGCATAAATAATAATAATAATAACAATATCTTGGGCCAATTCCACACGCGGCCGTCTGATCCCAAAGTAGGCACTTAAACTGTGCCTGTGTTATGGGAACCAGACGGCTGAAACACTACATATA
>DWQQ01000900.1:0-10105 GCA_018244775.1 Oxynetra roscius flavomaculata | reverse complement strand
CCCACAAGACCGTTCCGTCACCGACCGTTCCGGCATGATAGTCCGTATCGTGTTAGTTTCCGCGCTTGATACGGACCTAGCTCGGTCGTGGTATGATACGGTGTAGTGGGCAGAGTCCTTTACTCGTACTAATGTTTTATAGATAATAGACGAATCTACGACGTTTCAAAACAATAAATTGATGTATCGACATAGCTACGTATTTTTGTAATATGACAATACTTACACAATTATGTACATATATCCAAATAGTTATTGATCTTTTTATCATTACATCCTCAAATAACAGTTGTTTGTCTCGACTGGATACATGAAAGCGTTTTAAAAACTAAAAAAAAAAACACGAAGTCCTATTATCACGAACGCCTTGAAACAAACTCGAGACTTCAGGTATTTAGTAAGAAACGACATGGCTAAGGAATGGAATTTTAATAGGATGCCACAGCACACAATCATATGGTTGTTTTGTAACAGCGGTGCATAACATTAGATTCCGTGACGGTCGTGGTGCTTAATGGAACGTAAAAGTGGGTACCTATTGGCGTCACGTCAAAAGTGAAATAACACGATGCAATAATTGTCCTGATGCAAATGATAAGCCAATCAATATTCAAAATTAACGCTGTTTAATGGTACAAAATTGGTTATTTAATTGTGAGTAAACATACACTAAACATTGTATAGTAAAATTTTTTCGCTTCCATTTACACTACATCGATGTAGGCATAACAGAGCATAAGCGTTAAAAATGTAGGAATGCATGTAGGTATTAATTAATGTTACTCAAGCAGTGTATTAAGATCAAATTGTACTATAAATTAAGATTTAAGCTTGTTAATAATAGTGTTTGAATTATTTACATTTCAACACAAAATATTAATTCTTTACACAATATTATCTTATCAATAATTTTTACAGTTTAACCAAATATTTCCTACGTAGCTTAATTTTTAAGTATTTTAAAGCGGACGCTCTCCGGTGTTCAAATACATGTAAGTTTTCGGTTTCCATCTATGACTAATTTTATTCGTTTTCTTCTTATTCGATGGGCGTTTAAAAAAAAATACTGTTTATTAGTAAGGAACATCTGGTATTTAGTATTAAAAACCTATATTTATTGTATTTAAGAAATTAAATACCGGATCCAGGACCAATTTCAAATATCCCAAAGTAAGTACTCCACGACTAACTGGATTAATAATTACGTGGATAAGATCGGACGACAAACAACTGGAAATGTGTAATTTTACGATCGAAAGCGAACGAACGAGGCGGCGCAAGGACGATCTATCACTCGACCGGACCAATCGAGCAATTATGCCGCAAACATTGACAATGTGAAATTAGGTTACAGTCAACTAATTTATTGCTTCCCTACGGCCGGCAATTTTAAAGTTCTTTTGCCTTCGATCGCGTTTACAAGCTCGCGTCTAGCTATTACTTATAGCATTGCCAGTCACAGTACTAACGTATTATGATTCATGCAACCAATGTTCCATATTCAGGTGCTAACACGCATAAAAAGGTAGGTTCTACACATCACGTACTGGTATATTTAGTTAAATACTTGTGTACAACTAGAAATAAAGCAATTGCAATTAAATTTTAAGAAAAACTACCGGATCTCACACGAAAATTCCGACCCTACAATGTGGTGCAACTGGAACATAAAAAGGCCAACGAATAGAAGTAAAAGCGAAGTAAGTTCTCATCATTGATCCTTGATAAAAATAAAAAAAGTCCTATAATATGACTTTTTTCGAATAATAACTATCAATACCGTGGTCAATAACGATCGACTG
Organism: Oxynetra roscius flavomaculata; assembly: GCA_018244775.1. Classification (NCBI taxonomy): domain Eukaryota; kingdom Metazoa; phylum Arthropoda; class Insecta; order Lepidoptera; family Hesperiidae; genus Oxynetra; species Oxynetra roscius. The sequence goes on along the minus strand of DWQQ01000900.1, from coordinate 8,303 downwards.
ATTCTTAGTCTAACCATTCATTGTTCTTGAAGATGTACAAATTATTAATTTGTTATTTTTTAACGATAAATTTTAATATAGGAAAGACCGTCTCGTCACTTTTCCGGATATGAAGCTTTCAACAGAGATCTCAGGGAGTATTTGAGCACGACCACATTGCACGGTCTTCGCTATGTTGGTGAAAAGAAACTAACCTGGTTCGAAAGGTGAAAATGTACTTATACATTTTTATATTAATTATGGTAACACTGTATCATGAAGAAACATGGACACCTAATAATTTTCCAAAAAAAAAGTTTTCTAAGGAGTGTGAAGTCTGCCAACCTGCACTTGATCGGCGTGGTAGACTACAGCCTTTATCCTTCTCATCCTGAGAGTAGACCCGTGTTCAACAACGGACCGATGAAAGGTTCTATGGAAGGTTCTATATATCTATCAATGAATCCCACACACCTTGAAGTTCTGCGTAACGTTCTCTGAAAGACAAAGACTGTCAACATGCACTTAGGTAGCGTACTTAGATTATGATCTTAATTCTTCTCATTCTGACCGAACACCATGGACATGATTATACCAAAAGAATGTCTTTGTTACAATCTGAATATCTTTTAATATAAAATTATATGTTAGTAAAACTATTTTTCACAAGTAATTTTTACATTTCTTGGACAATTTCCACAGATTTTTCTGGTTAGTTGCATTCGGCAGTTCATTGGTTTGTGCGGCGTTCTTCATTCTAAATGTTTATGCGAAATGGCGTATGACACCTATGATAGTTAGCATCAATCCCGAGAACATGCCGTTAAAGGGCTTGCCCTTTCCCGCGCTGACAATCTGTAACATCAACCAAGCGAAGAAATCTGTTGCGGAACGCTACAGAATTAATGGGTAAGTAGGTACGAAACTGTTATAAATATGGAATAAAGCAAAAACAATAACTGATAACAAATCAATATTCGAAAGTAAAGGTATCATTGGAAAGCTTAAACTGCACAACGGAATAATAGAAGTGATAAAAAACCACAAAAAAGTTCATAAGACATTTATCTGTAGGTTTCTGTACATATCTATGTTACGAAGCGTTTGGAATTCTCGTATCTATTCAATTTTTTCATCAGGCTATAGACATCTAGTGCTAATTTCAAACTTACAATAGGCAATCTAGTTTATCTTTCCTTTCTGAATCCTATCCTTTTTCATTGGCTATCCTATTTAGAAGAATACATTGTTGAAATCATACTTATTGCTTAAAGATCGTGTAAGTTTTTAATTTGCATTAAATGTTTTAGAACAAAAAAAATATTAATCCACATAAGGTATGAACATTAGACATTAATAGAATAATTAAAAATTAAGATAAAAAAGGGAAACAAAAAAGGAAACTAGCAATATCCTCTTATCCTATTAACATTGCGATAATAATTTTACATCATTATACGAATATTTTAGATCGTCTGTAGATAAGAAATTGCTGGAGAGTTTGTGTTCCAGTCAAGCGGATGTGGATCTCTTCGAGGACGAGCTGGCTGATAGTGCTGACTGGGACCATACACGATCATTTCTCATCAATGTCAGTATCGCATTTGTTATTAATATTTTGATATTTAAAAGAGTGCTGGCAGTTTGTTCCGGTGACTTTTTTTCTCCAGGTCTACTATAGCCCGAAGGGTGCACAAAACCGAGGTAGTAAAGTATGACCTTCATTAAGTGTATGTATATATGCCTTACAATTAATAAAACAATTTGAATTTTAATTTACACAAAACGTCATATTATTCCCAACAATTTGTCATATTGTATAAAATTAAAAGTAAATTATGATATTAGCTCGAAACAAAAAAAAATCTTAAGTCAAAAAGCTTACTTGTCCGTCGCAGAATATTTATATAACAAATCCTAAATTTACACAATGCTAAGAGGTTTCTCTGCCGCCTTCATTTTCTCAGTCTAAATATACCTACCTGGTTTTAACCGGCTACATTTAACCGATATGCTGGTGATATAATACTGTTATTTAGTAATGTGTTAAAAAAATGCAGTTAAAATATGAAAGTTTCAAATTTTAGGTTAAATATGATCATTTATATTTTTTAAAACCTTTTATCTATCCATATTTGTACAAATAAGTAATTTTAATTAATTTCACACAATAACTGCTAAGCCACTTGATACTTGATAACCGACCTGCCCATGACCTGGTAAAACAATAATCCAGTTTTATTGAAGTAACTATACAAATCTATAATATATTTTTATTTTTATTTTTTTTGTTGTAGTTTAATTGCCATAATTTTAATATTTATATACCACCAAAGGGTTAAATATGGCGAACTATTTTTTTTTTTAACTTCCATTACGCATATTTAGGCGAATGAATGATTTGCTTTTTTTATTTCACGTCAATCATAGTAATTTGTAAGAACAATATTAGCCTATTTTTAGGTAACTCAACCGTGCGACGAAATGTTATCTAGATGCATATGGGACTCCGTAATTATGAGTTGCCAGGACCTTTTCAACGCGCAACTCACAGACGAGGGTCTTTGCTGCACATTTAATGTCGTTCACCGGAATAACTTGTTTCATAATCCGTAAGTGACTATTACATTTTTTTAATGTTTAGGCCGATGTTGATCTTTTCTTGTTTCATTTCTTTGTACAGCGAAAGAGACAGTAATAAACATGAAATGTGCTTGGGAATTTGATTTTTTATTTAAATATATTCTAGGAAGGATTTAAATGACCTCAATTTAACCTTCCCGTCTCCCGCGGTGGACTGGACTGCGGAACATGGTTACCCAGCTGATGCTCCTTCTGATGGATTTCCTTGGAAACCGAAAGGTAATAAATGCACAAGCGTTTAATTGTTAACGAGAAGATTTTTACATTAAAATATTTAATTTTATCGTACGACATTAAGAATCTATTCATTAAACAGGAGCTATTATTTTTTTGTTACTGGTGTCGTTTTTGGTCATATTAAAAATAACCACATTCATATCGATTAAGTATCTACCTATTTACTATTAAAAAAGACTGTATAAGTGAAGTCATTTGATAAGTTTTAATAAAAATATAATTCCTTTGATTCCTAGGAATTGGCACAGATCATGGTCTTACGCTGGTTTTGGATGCTAATATTGCGGAATACTACTGCGCATCAACCAAAAGCACCGGTTTCAAGGTATCTACATATAATTTTATATATTTAAAACCTATGACCATTTTTAACGAAACTTGTCCAGATAGATTTTTGCATTTTTACGTGTTATGCAGTTCATAGATATAGATAGAGTTTTATACATGCTCATTACAAATAGCTTAATAACTATGTTAAAATCGATTTTACTTTGCGCGGTTCTACAGTCTACCTGTTTGAAGATTATTCTAGACTCTATTTCATGTTAAAAATATAAAAATGCGTACTAAAACATATCAATATAAATATACCTATATTTATTTTGTACATATTTAAGTTTATCAACTATCTGGTTACTGCAGCACAGAACGCTTATTTTATTATCGGATGGCCATCTCGGAAGATATTTATCAATATTATCAAACTTTTTGTACTTTGTGCACACATTTGATTAAAATTTCAGATACTCCTTCACAATCCCACTGAAACGCCAAAGATAGCGAAGCTCGGCGAAATCTACGGCCAGGGTATCGAGGCTCGAGCGGCCATACAGCCTAAAATCCTAGACGCTCAGCCCGCGCTACGATACATCGACATCAATAAACGACTGTGTTTGTTTTCGGACGAAATTGATTTAGTATTCTACAGGTAAAATGTTAAGAGAAAAATGAGGTTTTTTTTAAATTATTTATATAGCTAGGTATCTATACATATATATATACATATATACCTATCTAAAGTAAATACAGATAAAATGTTAAACGAAATTAAAGGAACTTTTTAATTCCTCATATATAGTATACACAAAGTAAAGCTTTTAAACGAATTTCATACATTTCTCTGCAGGACTTATACTTTAAAGAACTGCGAAATGGAATGTGAGGCCCGAATTATGTTGGAAATTTGCAACTGCGTCCTTTATTATATGCCAAGTATGTTGAATAAATGTTTATTAAATATAGAAGTACGTTAATACATTTTGCATACATGGGCTATTCTCGGAAAACAAGAAAATGTGGCAATATATCATATGGATCGCGGTCACTCTAATGGTCACCCGTTCACAAACAATAGCGGTAGGCGTTTGCCTATGTCCTCGATCGATAGAAAGATATTTACATAATTTTCTGTATAAGTTCCATCATAATATGGTGGTTTCATGAAATAATTGATTATAATAATAATTAACCTACATAACTTTATTTAATTATTTTTTTACTTTCAGAAAATAAAACAACGCGTGTTTGTGGAAAAGCTGATGCCAAATGTTACAATAATATGAGACAATATGTAGCAGAAGGTATAATAAAATAATCAAAAATATTGCCGATTCCGGAAAATTTACAATTACCTAGCGTAGACTTTTGTTTTTTCGTCGGGAAAACTGCATTACTGCATCATCACCTCTGCCCCTGCGCAAGGATTTCACGCAAAATCGCGTAAAGCGTTCCACCTAGCGTATATTACGCCAACCATCGTCATCTTCAACTTCTCGGCCCGTGGTCAAAGCGAATGCTTAATAAAACATGTAAAATTGCAGTTACTCAATGTATCTTCTTACCAAGATTGACTTTTAAACTCTTAATACGACTTCACAGACCTGTTACCAATTAGTGACAGTGATAGCTGAGACGTGGAAGTTGGGTTAGATTCCCGTCTGGGACAAATATTTGTATGAAGGGCAATATTATTTATTCTATGGTTGGATGTAGAATTATGTAAAGTGTATATAAAAATTAATATCATAATTTATGAAAGGTCACAAAAGCTATACCTAGTCTAGCATCATACGACCGTGTGTAAGAAGTCCCAAGATATTATTATGTATTATTTCCGTTGTATTAAAAGTTTCTTTTGTACTCGGAATCGATTTTCGCTAAACAGATATGCAATAAATACTTATGGTAACATAGAGAAAAACCAATCGGCAGGACGCGAACGCACTTGCGAAGAATGCTTGCCTGCGTGCACGGAAATTTCATATGTCGAACGGCTCAGTTCGGCGCCACTCAACAAGGCGTTATTCGACCAATACGCTCAATACCTGACCAATAAAACGCCTGAATACTTCGTGTAAGGATATTAAATATATGGATTTGTATACTACTACATTCTCAGCTATCATCTTCACCTAAGTTTCGATTTTGAACGTGTTAGGAATAACGAGCATCTTTTTGACAATTTTAAAGCTTTGCCCGTTCAATAAGTTTAGTCCACTTACTTTTCTCTACGTAGATTACGTATGAGTGTAAGTAACGAATAGTTTATTTAATGTTTAACAAGAATTTACACCATATAATAAGTTTTGTCTAAGGTGCTTTGAGAAACAAAACAGAATTCATAGACCAGATCAATTCGTGAATTGATATTCAATAACTGCCCTAAAGCGATGTGTCGAGAGAAATAATTAAATTTCGATTTAAGTATCGATTTATTTTCACAATATGACTATACCCGAAAACGATTTATCAAGCGAATAATTAAATATCGATTTAAATTAAATATTTTTACAATTTTTAAATTTAAAATTACAGAAACAATATGTTGGTTATACATTTTTACTTTGAGGAAAACGCATTTATGAGATTGACAAAAGGAGAAATATTTGGTCTCACTGAGTTTCTTTGTGAGTATAATTTTTCTACAAAATCTACCTATTGATAACTACATAGCTAAATTTGGTCATTTCTTTATTATCTTTCCGTAGCAAATACTGGTGGCTTACTGGGGCTCTGCATGGGATTCAGCGTCATGAGTGCAGTGGAACTTTTCTACTACCTGACATTACGAGCCCTGTGTTCTTTGAGACATAGACGTGCTTCGCGCCCGTTCCTCAAATAAAAGTATGTAGAGGTGAAAATACTGTAGGTTTTTTAAATGTCAATAGTTTTTTTATAATACTTTAGGCGATGGTTATTGTACGGTACTTAGACGTAGCCAGGTTTAATCGCCCACTGACAATCTTCCAGACTATATATTATATATCTACTTACGCGCATGTAAATATTAAGTCCCATATCAGATAGAATTACGTCTAAAAATATCTCTACATACTTAAGGCACAATAGTCCGTAATAAAATTGGACAACTCTAAAAGGTTTTGTTAAAAATCACCAAACAATCTTCTACCCACAATTGTGTAAAACCGAACGTAACCACCTCTCTATTCGAGTAAATAAATTGATGTAATTCGGAAAAATTAAAAAGCTACATGAATAAAAAGAAAAACACTTATTTCACAAAATATATTTAAATACCATATCTTACATACGATTTACTCTACTTTCACAATCTTCCCACCCTCAGTGATGTCTAATAGTTTAGTATAAACCCTTCGTCTAAGGTAATATTACATCATAATGAGAATAAAATAAATGAAACTTGATTTGAGACCGTTATTTAAACTCGCAAGTCACATTTTAACTTTCAAGTGTTTATTTTACAAGTGTTTATTTTACATAAATATCACAAATTCACAAACCAATCATGAGAATATTTGATTTAAATATATTTCGTTTATTAACACTACAAAATTAACAATCTAATTTTACAGTCCATAAAACTTACCATTAAATACATTATTAATATTAAAACTATCTATATTTAAGTTTTTTTAATGGTTTTAGTTCCTTTTTTTCCTATTTCGCCTACAGAAAGTCTATGGAGAGAACAATTTTTTTTTCTTCGAAATACAAAATGAAAACGCCAATTGCTTGTTGATTGAGATCACGGCAGCTTGGTGACATAATCATATTGTTTCTACACCCAAAGACATACACAATAATTAGTATATTACCGCATGCCTAACACTTAATGAACACATTTTAACCTGCTTGCCTGAAACATCCATTATTCATCAATTGTTAAAGTTATATTTTCAAAATGATTCAAACTGATTACATATTTCCCAAAGTAACATTCTTCATACAGTATTCCAATTTAGACATACCTATATAACAAAATCCTATGTTTACTTCACGGTCCACAGAGGGGAAATCGCTTAAGACAGCATGAGCAGTCAGCTTTACAATTTAAAGTAAATGTAATATGTAGTACTTTTAATTTAAATTGTATTATTTACTCTCAAACAACACTAATGACATGTGTTCGAGAAACTCTTATATTTATCAATCTCTGTTTACTTACTCATAAACGTTTTAATTATTATAGTGTTTAGGTAGCCATCATGACTGCTGTCTAGGAGGGCCCTGAGGGGGAGGCGCTGGGGCCGCGGGGGGCGCGGGCGCGTCCGGCGGCTGGAGCGTGCGCGTACGTCGCCGCGTGTAGTGTTGCCATAGAAGGATAGCTTGGTCATCCATAAACTTGCAAACCTGTAATAATATTCATGTTGCACTTGTAGTACCTAAGTAGTATCATTGTGATATTTGTGTGCAAAAAAAATTTAAAAATCATATTTGAAATTGTACTTAATATGAAATTAAATGTTATTCATGACACCTGAATAGCAGTTGTATGCAAGTAAATATTGCAACATACAACATCAAAACCATGCATCTTTGTGTGAAGTATAATAACTGATTCCAGTTCTTTATTATAAACAGCATTTTAAAATTGAATATTTATACAGTTATAACCAGGCAGTTAATGATTACCTGACCTTAAAAGGTGGACAATTTGAGGGTAAATCCCCCCACCAGGTGTGTTATATACATATGTGTATACATATAGACTATACATTAAAATTCCGGTAACATTGTCCACTATATACATCCCGATGAGAGCCCCATGAATGTAGAATAGTACCCATCCAAGTAAAGTATACCAATCGATCAGAATGTTTCCAATTGATTACTTTATTTCACTGGACAATTATTCTATCTGTATGCTCATACAACTATAAATTTCAATGAAAAACATATTTATCTACACATACATTCATTTAACCTAATACTCACTTGTGCCGAAACACACTCCCGCCTGAACGCCTCGTGTTGTAACAGTTCTAGAAAATGCAGACACATGGGATATTTCAGGTAACGGGCGTATTTGGGCTCACGCCAGTACTGGAGATACTTTAAATAGTTCACAAATGTCTGCTCTTTGAGGTAACCTCTCTGCGCTAGGACTGAAATAAATTTATTGTAATTAGAGATATATGGAGTCATTAGTTAGAGAAGTCCGATGGAACATTGTGGGGGGCACA
>DWQQ01000899.1:0-10110 GCA_018244775.1 Oxynetra roscius flavomaculata | reverse complement strand
TATACACGGCAGGTATGTTGTTTAGTTTTTGCCGTATTTTTTCGGATTTTAGATTTTTCCAAGCGTTTATGTGGGAAGATTAAGTTTTTGAATTTATCAGATTTATTCCATGGCATTTTATGTGAGCACTAATAATTCAAAATATCAAGTATAATTTTGTGCTTGTAAACCTAATCATTTCATTCCTATAATAACATTTCACTGTGTAGGCCAATAGAAATCCTTTAATTAATTACAGGAGCAAAAACAAATGCATTTGATTTCAATGTGAATCTGTTAGTAAATTGTCAATTTATGAAGAGTTTTGGTTTCATAACATATTATAATTCAACCAATATTCATGTAATAATATAAAAAAGTTGATACTCATAAAAAATGGGTTTGGGGTTTAATTGAATGTGGAAAAGGTAGACTTAGCTGTACATTATCCATTTCAATTGAAAAAGATCAAAAAGGTCTAAAATAAGACACGTTTGGTCAAGAGTTTTTTTTATCAATAAGTGTGTGTATAGTCAAGAGTCATTAATTCAATAAAACTAGAAGAAGACAGTTTCCAATATAGAATTAGTTTTCCAGGACTATAACAAATGGAAATTCTTAGTCCCTGCCCACTCAAATAGCAAATTGATGTGACAATACAGGTGTTTATTTAAGTAAGCCATTTTTCGAAATTTCTGGAACTTTTCAAAATCCAATTACACCTATTGCAGGCGATGAAGGCATGTTGACTTTACTGCCCATCTACCTGGACCATATCCTACACCCAACACTCACTGACCAGGGGTTCATAACTGAAGTGCACCACATTGACGGTGATGGTGATGATGCTGGAGTTGTGTACTGTGAGATGCAGGGGCGCGAGAATACTGCTGGCAGTAGGTAAGTGGAATGAAAGTTTCAACATTATTCTATCATATATTCTTCTTTATTGTACTGATATCAGTTAATAGTTGGTGGCGTTATTTCTGCCGGTAATGATAGATGGTTAATGATAGGCAGGGAGGAGAGTAAATTAAAAATAATTCCACTGTTAGGTGTTGGATGAAAACAACATAAAAAAATTCAGAAAGAACAATCAAACAAAATATTTCAATTTACACAAACCCTTACTTATTTTAAATATTTAATATCTGGTGATTATTTTCAATATTTAATAGTAGTAGATTTTTGTATGATTAATTAATATTAACATTTGTTGATTCCGATACATAGTCTTTATTTTATTTCAAGTCTCCCTTAGGTAGGCCTTATTACCCACAATTACCTTACTTATTGTAAACTTATTATATGAACCTAATTTTTTTTTCCTGATTACGGCAGTTTTTTAGTATGTATGTAATGTAAAAACTATGTATTTACGTAAATATAATTATAGTATGTTGGAAAATTTATCTCTTAATAAACATTGATTTTCGTTGATATGTATTTGTTGTTTTTAATAAACACAACATTATGTACTACATATGCACAAAACCCGCTTTTCTTCATACATTCGATTATCCGAATTTTCGATTATCCGAATGCCTACCGACAACAATTAGCCCGGTTGATCGAGTTTCTACTGTATTAGTATTAAACCCCTCGCATCTATGTAATGCTGCGGGGAGAAAGCAGATCGCATTAGTGAAATGTCATCGCCAGTCGTGGCACGTCGCGTCCAGCCTGCGACAGTCTACAGATGTGGTGGGGAGGCGAAAATATAGGAATATAGGCGAAAATGAAAAAAACCGAATTATCGTTTCACCACTATGAAATATTCGCAACCACCGCTGCGTGCTTCAAGAGTAACTAAGCGTATTATTGTATTAAGGACAAATTATATTTGTTACCGCTTGGTATTTGTTGGGATTTCGTCAACCTATATCTTATGATTCGATATGCCAATGATGGACTGGAAATTTAGCATAGTTACTCCTTTCGCGTTGCAGATGTTCACCGATAATGATTAGAAGAAGATCGGTACACGAGCTTATGGTTGATTTTTTTTTCTATACAACACTTTTTTATATATAACCTTAGGTTATATTAATGATATAATATAACCTACCAACCCAGTATTTCACGCGAGTGAAATAATGGTGGCACAGCTTGTGGTAACTATATTAAAAGAAGTAATTTTAGTAGATCAATCTACTTAAGGTACTTATGCTACTATTAACATTAATTAATACTACTATTAACCATGCTAATTACTCATTGTAACATGCTGTGCTTTATGATACATGGAGCGTGGTGAGTTATCTATTTTTAATCTTGTATAAGTTTTGTGTGAAACACTAATTAGCAGACACTATAAATAAATGTTAAAATAATATCCCTTCTTATGTTTGGTATCTATTAACTTGCTTGTTAAAATCACATCTCGCTATTGTCAATTGTATGCACTTTGGAAACCTAGGAATGTTCTTAGTGCCTGTAGTACCCATATACTCGTATTATACAGAGCGTGCTTAATTTTCTGTCTTAACAAATAAATCTAAATATTTTCACCTACATAAAGTATTTTTATTTTACTCACGTACTCGTAAATGCTAAGTAATAAAGTAAAAAAAAACAAGCAACTCCGACCAAAGTGCGAGAAGTCATTTATCAAGAGCGTTGAGGACTTCAACATCGAGAAGTTTTGATACAGGATGCTCAGCTAAAAGACATTAATATTGAGGATATCACACTATTTGAGGCGCTTTCAGATGTCGCGGCCGTGTTTTATCACTTGAGTTCCGAAACTTCGCTAATGTGCTTTTTTGTTGGTATTTGAGGAATGGAACCAAAAGGTTTGAAACCCTATTGACGTGTTCCTTTTGATTGCGTATTTATTAAATGTATGTTAGATACTACGTTATTTAAGATTGCCAGAAATGTGAATGAAGAGTCAATTATAGCAGATAAAAGACGAATTTAACGTTATTTCTAATTATTTTTCCTGATGAAAAATTGCAAAATGAAATAAAACAAGATCAACTTTAATTAATTTGAAGGAAACGTAATGAAGTAGTAAATAAATAAATAAATGTATGTATGTGTAGACGAAGAGCTTCATAAATATTACAACAAGATTCTCCGAAAAGCATTATCGAATAGGCTGTCTAACCCATAATATAGTCGACAGACAACTCCAGTGAGGTATCCTTATTCTCGGCGCTTGCTTCTAAAACTTCTGCTGTATTCTGTTCGTTGCTAACTTCTAGTTAGACCGTAAACGACTTTACGTGTCGAACAAGGAAATCAAATTATCAACTCCCACCAACTTTGCACCTCTTCCCAACCATACGAGATACCGGAATTTGTAGATAGAAAACGGCCGCCCTCTATTTGAAAATTCTATACGTTACTTTAGAGAAAAATATGTGAAGGGGCACATGACGCCAAACAAGCTTTATTGGGTATCTTCACCAAAGTATGTGAGTGGGGAATTCAATAAGTGACGGAAAAAGAATTAAGGGTGCCCGAAACAGCATACCTGAGCTTTGTTCTTGATTGTCACTTTGATGTTTCTTTTACCTTTGTTTGCGTCGTATTTATTTTACTGAGCATTATTTGCCTTGATATGTTACCTGTTTTATACATTTAATATTCATAATAACGTTCCTAACAGGTTAGCGTAGAATCGTTTCTACTGATTCGCCTTTTTCAATTATTTACAATGCCATTATTCGTTCGTGGTAAAGCACGGCATAGTAGGTAGCTCACAAATTCATAATTCCTCATCCATTTACTTCATTTTTAAAGTCGATGCGCGGTGGCTCGATTAAGAAAACATTACATAATTGTACGAGCGCGCTTGGACGCGCAAGTGGCGCCATGCGAGGTAACGTGTAACTATGTGGGGGCGATAGGGTGCGGGGTGTGCAGACAGAGGGGCGACCTGAGCACACCACACTCGCTAAACAGCCGATCAGCCACGCCAGTCGCATACAAACCACGATGAAGAGAGCACGTAATCGCGACGCCCCTTCACACTGATAATACGTGCGACGCGATGTAAACATTGAGCAGTGCAGTGAACAAGTATTGTAGAATACACAAAGTGACTGAAAGTTTGAAGTTATATTTTCGGATAACAGAACAAATGTATATAGAAAATGTTTCAATTGCTGACTATTTTATTAGTGACTTTGGGTGTAAATGCGGTGAGTGGTGTAGATAGTTGTGGGCCCGCACCAAAAGAAGAAGAAAGTGGTACGCTTTGCCATGTGCGAACCCTTGAAGCGGATGGATCCGGCTTGACCTCAACATTGCCAGATAGTACAAAACGACTCTTCATTGAGTGTAACCAGCTATTACTTTTTGAAAGTTACTTGGAAGCAAACTATTTTCAAAGATTATCAACACTCACAGAACTTACACTAAGGAATTGTAAGCTTCTCAGAATACCAGGCAACGCATTCGAGGGATTACGAGAACTAAAAAAGTTATCGATTCGATCCAAACATTACGATTGGAGTCCGAATAAAAACTTGGACCTCGCACTTGGAACTTTCAACGGCCTTAGAGAACTACAAACATTGGATTTGGGTGAAAATAACTTAAAAACGATACCGACTGATGTATTTTGCCCCTTAGATAACCTGCAAGTGTTGAATATAACGCATAATAGAATTAAAAGTGTTGATCGTCTTGGATTCGGTAAAAGTTGTGGGTCAGGCGTTCGAAGTTTAGATATCAGCTACAATGAAATCAAGTCATTGACTGAAGAATCGGAAATAACGGGACTAAGAAGGCTACAAGAGTTAAGACTTCAAAATAATAATATAACGGACATTTCTAGTGAAATATTTAATGGACTTATATCATTACGGATATTAAACGTTTCCTATAATAACCTCCAGTTAATACCGGAGGGCACGTTCGCCAACACGAAAGAGTTACGAGAAGTGTATTTGAATAATAACCAACTATTTGAACTAGCCCGAGGTGTGTTCCACCGATTAGAACAGCTGCTTGTCTTAGATTTATCGAATAATCAGCTCTCAAGCTCACATATAGACGGTGGAACATTTATTGGACTTATACGCTTAGTCATTTTGAATTTATCGAATAACGCGTTGACGAGAATAGATGGTAAGACGTTTAAGGATTTATTCTTCTTACAGATATTAGATTTAAGAAATAATTCTATTGGATATATCGAAGAGAATACATTTCTCCCTTTATATAATTTGCATACATTAAATATAGCTGAAAATCGTTTACATACTGTTGATGAGTTCCTCTTTAATGGTTTGTTTGTACTTAGTAAATTAAATCTTAATAATAATTTGTTAATAGGTATTGACCCGAAAGCTTTTAAAAATTGTTCTGACTTAAAAGAATTAGATTTAAGTTCAAATCAGCTGACAAAAGTTCCTTCAGCTATTTGGGAATTATCCTTATTAAAAACTCTCGATCTGGGAGAAAATCAAATATCAGATATCAAAAATGGTTCTTTTAAAAATTTGGATCAACTAACCGGCTTAAGGATTATCGATAATCAAATTGGAAATTTAACAGTTGGAATGTTTTGGGACTTACCAAGTTTACAAGTATTAAATTTAGCTAAAAACAAAATACAGGCTGTAGAGAGGGGTAGTTTCCAACGTAACAAGCAATTGGAAGCTATAAGATTAGATGGTAATTTTATATCGGATATCAATGGAGTGTTTTCTGACGTACTCAGTTTACTATGGCTCAATTTATCAGAAAACCACCTGGTATGGTTTGATTACGCATTCATTCCCAGTAACTTGAAATGGTTGGACGTACACAGCAATTACATTGAACATTTGGGTAACTATTACAAGCTTCAAAATGAGATACGCATAAAAACATTAGATGTAAGCCATAATCGTATTGTCGAAATATCGCCGTTAGCAATACCAAACAGTGTGGAACTCTTGTTTATAAACAACAACCACATAAACAATATCTACGTCAATACATTTATGGAGAAACGCAATCTCACCAGAGTTGATATTTACGCAAACGAGATATCACATTTAGATATCAACAGTATCCGGCTATCGCCAGTGCCCTTAAACAAGTCCTTGCCAGAGTTTTATATAGGAGGAAATCCGTTTGATTGCGACTGCTCGATGGAGTGGTTGTCCTTGATTAATAATATGACTTCAATGAGGCATTATCCCAGAATAATGGATTTAGAAAATGTTTTATGTAAAATGACTCATACTAGAGGTGTTACGCATATACCTCTAAATAATTTAAAGTCTACAGACTTTTTATGTACATACGAAACACACTGCTTTACGTTATGTCACTGTTGTGACTATGTCGCTTGTGATTGCCAAATGACCTGTCCTAATAACTGCTCTTGTTACCACGATCCTACTTGGCATACAAATGTTGTCGATTGCTCCAGCCAGCGTGCGGTTGAAATCCCAGAAAAAATACCCATGGACGCAACCGAGGTCTATTTAGATGGAAATGATTTTAAAGAATTGCAAAATTATGCATTCATCGGAAGAAAAAATATGAGGTCGCTTTATGTAAATTCAAGTCAAGTTGAAAACATACAGAATAGGACATTTGCTGGCTTATCGTCCCTCGTTATATTGCATCTCGGGGACAACAAACTGAAACATCTAAACGGTTATGAGTTTGAACATTTGACGCAACTTAACGAGCTTTATCTGCAGGACAATTTCATAAGCCATATAGAAAACACAACATTCTTAACTTTACGTTCGTTAAGGATTTTGAGATTAGAAGGTAACCGACTTGTAGATTTCGACATTTGGAGCTTGAGTGTAAATAAAAATCTTAATAGTATTTCTATAGGTAATAACATGTGGTCCTGTAAATGTAGATACTTACAAAAATTCACTACGTACATATCAGAAAATATTCCTAAAATTAAAGACATGTCAGATGTGTGGTGTTGGAATAGTGGTAACCCTGGACCGCAAAAGAAAGAACTAAATCTCAATGGCACGATATGCAGTGACTATTACGCTGGAGATTCTGTTATAGATAACATGTTGGTATCAAATTACATGCCCATGATGGTGACTACGCTCTCCGGATTTATGTTAATCATTCTCGTCACCCTTGTGATTTTCTTATTTAGAGACACAATCCGTATATGGTTCTATACTAGCTGCGGAATAAGATTGTTTCCATTCACTGGAGCGTACGATGACAATGACAAGTTGTATGATGCTTATGTGTGCTACAGCCCGAAGGATGACGATTTTGTTATTCAAACGTTAGCCGCTGAATTGGAAAATGGAAGCCCATCATACCACCTTTGTTTGCACTACAGGGATATTCCACAGCACGGTGTTGCATATATGCAATGTACGTTGCCGCTTCCCGAAGCCGCAGAGGCATCGAAGCGCATAGTTCTTGTACTAACAAGAAATTTCATAGAAACAGAATGGTCACGTTTGGAATTTAGACAAGCCCTGCACGAAATTCTTAAATCGCGAATTTATACTTTAGTTGTTGTAGAAGAAAGCTCAGTATTGCCTGAGGCCGAATGCGATCCCGATCTACGGCCGTATTTAAAAACGAGCTCGAGGATAAGATGGGGCGAAAATAAATTTTGGGAGAAACTTCGCTATGCGATGCCGGATCGGAGATTTAGATCGAAGCCTGGTTATAGGAACAATATAAATTCTTATACAATGCAAGGTGGGGCGCACAATGGAACGATAAGGTCGTTTTCGTTTACAGAAAAAAATAGAGGGTCAGCAGATGGAGTGAGTGCGTCTCCTGAGTTTACAGAGGGTCGTGCACAACAAGTGCACACTGCTTACGGAGCAGATGGTCGGCCTCCATCAGATCATATATACTCATCAATAGATTCTGACTATTCATATTTAGAGTTAGGTGGGAGTAACGCAAACAGACGGCGGGAGTTTAGGCATTGGCCCCCGCCGCCGCCATTAATTGACACACAGCATTCGGGTCAAGCTTACCTTGTCTAGTCTACGTTTCTCATGAACTCGTCGATAAACTAAACTCATTTAGTCAAAGCTTTTTTGTAAATTGTATTAATCGCATCGCGCGCTTTACCAAATAATTAAGGTTTTAATCTATTTTTGTAATTTCTAGCCGTTACAAAAAGGCGTTCATTTCGTATTGTTGGTGTAAATAAATTCCATAAGACTGCTGTAGATTATTATGTGAATTTGTAAATATTGTGTAAATAAATGTCCATAAGTCACAAGTATACCTATTTATGTACTTTAATAAAGCCATTGTGATAATTTTTGCATAAGATTTTCTTTTCTTTTTCCTTATTTACCCTCGTTGAATAGATCGATCATTTCAATATTACAAGATTAAGAAAAACCAATAATATTCATAGAAGTTGTCTTGTAAAGTTTGAAATAAAATTTCTTTTAATAATTACTGTTTCTTTTATTGTGTATTTGTCATTTTGTAACGACGTCTTGTAAGTTCGTTTAATCTTTTTACTGAAATCAGAACATTTTTATTTACATTTCAAACATTGTAGAGAAAACTCATCCGTGGGACCCATTTATTTAGAATGAACATGGTTTCGTTATCATTTGAAGTGCAAACATTAGGTTAAGGTAAGGAATTCATTTAACAAATGATTTAAGATTTTGTGAACAAATATTTTGTGGTCGATTAAGTGGAAATTGATAATAATATTACATTTCTTAGCTCTCAACTTTCACAATGACGTTTACCACGTATTAATTTTTACCTAGAATCACAAGAGGAGAAAGAATATTGCTGTTCACTGTAGTTTAACTGATTATTTAATAAAATCTTATACACACAATAATGAGAATATATTTTTGATCATATGATTATATTTAATCAATCATATCATTCGTATTTTATTAATTATAAATGATCATCTACGTATTTAAAATTCCTATTACTGTAGATAACTATTTTAAACACGCAAAAATTATGAAACTGCCCTTACAAAATAAGATTGGTAGATATGAATACTTTCCAAATACATATGCACATAAATATATACAAACAAAGGACTAAACACTTCAACAATGTGTATAGATGGTGTAAAAATAATATATTGGCAAAACTTTATATAATGCATACCAATAAGAAATTCATATGAACTTTTAATAAACTGCATCTAAAAATATCAGCTAAACTGCATCAAACACATTTAGTAGGTATTCTAAAAATAAGCTTATATATTACAGCATTTTTGTTTTCATACCATATGATAATATTAAAGTTGAAAGTTCTAATCGTCGATCTGCGCGGTGGAACAGCTTGGTGGAGAATGCTCCATGCCTCCAACACTTGTGAAAGAGCTCCGTGCATAACAGTTACACGTAAAAAAGGTTGCATTGAAACTATTTAACCCCTTATGAACCTTTGTCAGCATGGCTTCATGACAGGTAGGTCCACAGCAACCAATCTTACAGCTTTTATTAATAATATGTCATTAGAAATCGATCGGCGTTCTTCCGTTGACGCGATCTACACGGACTTCAGCAAGGCGTTTGATCGGGTCAACCATAAAGCACTTTTACATAAACTTTCTTTGCACGGAGTCGCTGAACCTCTTCTCAGTTGGTGCGAGTCATATCTCACTAACAGGCAATCTCATGTTGTTGTTAACGGATTTTCGTCTAATTCTTTTTTGGCACACTCCGGAGTACCTCAAGGCTCACATCTAGGTCCCCTTCTCTTCAATTTATTTATTAACGACATCGGCAGTTGCTTCGCCCAGTCCAAATATTACTTATTTGCTGACGACCTAAAGATCTTTAGGGCAGTAAACTCATCTGAGGATGCGGTGCTGTTGCAAGAAGACCTCAACCGCGTTACAGCATGGTGTGAGCACAACAAATTAGACTTGAATGTTTCCAAGTGTTATTCCATTCAGTTCACTCGTAAGAAACTCACCACACAGCACATATATAAGATAGGAAACTCTGCACTGGCTCAGGTAAACAACATTAACGACCTAGGCATCACCCTCGATAGTAAGCTTCGCTTCAACATCCATATTGACAAAATATGTTCTAAAGCATTCAGGCAGCTCGGATTCATTCTACGGAACAGCAGGGACTTCAAATCCCCAAAAACCAAGATCTTGTTATATAACTGCATTGTTCGTAGTGGCTTGGAATATTGCAGTGTTGTCTGGAACCCCTG
>DWQQ01000898.1:0-10115 GCA_018244775.1 Oxynetra roscius flavomaculata | reverse complement strand
TCCTTTTAAGCCCATAGTGCCTGTAGTAGGAGACTCCGCTCTTCCGAGGACACTAATGTAGCAAAATATAAACTAAATGCAAAGATAATCATATTTGGAAGAGTCGATGATAATAAAATCCCGCGGTAGACCATCATACAGCATATGTACGGAAATTAAAATTGATATACATCTTTCGACTACTGCTGCTTAAAGCCAGATTGAAAATGGAGAAACATGGAAAACACCGGAACACCACATAGATTTTTTGGGCATGATATTTCCGGGCCCAACCTCCATTAACAGAATCATTATCGTCCTTCACCATCAGGAGAGTGCTACAAAGTACCATGTATAATTGATTATATAATCTATTCGACATCAAATCAAAACGTCGGCCTTGCTTAGGAGATGTAGAAAACAATCGTGTGGTTAAGGTCGCAGCCTCGTGAATTGAACAGTGGGCGACAACCTCAGCTTCACCGTTGTTTGATTCAGTGTTAAGGCGTAACGCATCCTGTACATTATACTGTTATATCATTGTTGTATTTGTTTACATTGTTATTGTTATATCTAGTTAACTATTTAATGAGTTCAAGAACAAAAACTATTTAGTGATAATTCACAAATGGCATATATACTGATGTGATATATGTAACAGCTGGAATCAAACCCAGAGGGAAAAGCGTGGATCTAGAAGCGTGGCCTATGTCCAGCAGTGATCTTCCAAAAGGCGAAAGATGATATTGGATGCATCATCTATATTATATACACACAGATTGGCATTTTGAAAGTAAAAAAAATACCAAGCACACGTCGTTCAGAGGTAGTAAACGTATGGTATACTAGTAGCTCATATAGTATAAGTATAAAAGAACCATAAAGAGCTCGTCCATGGATTACATGGCTTGCTTCAACTGTTAACGATGAAACGTTTCCTGTGTTATTCGTGATCATAATTTACAAAATCGTTTGTAAGTAATAAGTCCACTATTGGGAATATGCAAATTTAGAGGTTACAGGTATTGTATTAAGGAATCTTTTTATTTATTGACAACACTCACCGACACGTTGCCGCGTTGGTGCAGTGGTTAGTGAACCTGCTGCTGCACCGGGGGTGGCGGGTTTGATCTCCACCCACGACTAATATTTGTGTCATGAGCACAGACATTTGTTCTATCTAAGTGAAATTAGTAATAGTAATATTAGTAAATACATTACAAGTAAACATTTATATGTATTTATGTAGTTTATTAGCTGTCTGATTACCAAAACACAGGCACTGTTTAAGTACCTACTTTGGGAACAATAGCCGCGTGTGCAAACGTCCCAAAATATTTTTTGCTATTACTAACGCTTATGTCAAATTATAGAAAATTGAACTAACCTTGATTGATTGTCCATTTATTTATAAATATGCAACAGCAATTAATATACAACAGTTCTTAGTAACGTTTAATACGTTAACATAACCGATATCTATTCCAAGTCCATATTTGGCTAGTCAACAACCAAACGGTATGAACGGTGAACGTAAGGCTAACCATGACACAGAGAGAATGCTGACAGCGAAATATGACCGGTAGCTTGAAATTTACTTGCACTGTAAACTATTCATAAACGAATTACCTCCGCCTAATACGTCTATTAGCTTTGATGTTTACTTTAGACACATCATCTAATTTAATTATTTAATGCTATAACGATAATAATAGAACATTTATGTTCAATTGCTTTTTGTTCGTAACTCATCAATTCACTAAAACACATCATTAAGACCTTACAATGTAATATACTTAGTAATTTAATGACTTTTTACAGTAAAATATGACACTTTAAAAAGCCAACGGAAATTACGACCAATTTCATTGCTCAAGCATTATCTTTCGCTTCCGAATCAATATTGTTGGACGCTATAGAAGTAGAAGCATAGACCGCTTCGGTATGTGAGTAGCGCCGTTGAAGCGTTGCCCGCGCATGTACCTGCAGACGGGTCATGCCGCTCATGCCATACACTATTAATTTCCAGCGTACACCGTCCGTACGTGATCGGCGTCCGGCCCAGTTGTTCGATGCGCCAAGGCTGGTTTGCTCTGTTCGCTGATAAATCACGTATTAATTGTCACAACAATGTTCAATGGCCGCGTAAACACCGCTGTGTTTATTTCACTTACGAAGTCAAAAGCAAAACACTGCTTCGTACATATATTTCACAATATAATACAATGTAAAGAATTTATTGAATAGCTTCAGAAACTTTATGGACAAGATCATGATTGTAGTATCAATATTTAAGCACATAAAATAATTAAAAACATATCGATTCAAATTAATTACCTCAAACCACGTACTGCTGAAACCTTTAAACGAATCACTCATCAACTATTCATATTCGTTTGTGCCAAATGGCTCGACCAAAATTAGTCAAACCACACCTCGAACAGGCGTACGTACTGAATATACGATACGTAATTAAGACCTTGATGACTTTCGAACGTGCGATACACGGAACGAGTAGCGGAAAAATTAAGACGAAGTTAATGCGAAGTTATAGGTAATATTTTAGAAGTGAAGTTGTAGAACCCAAGTTATAACTGATGTAGAAACGAAGTTGTCATTTTGTAGCAGCGAAGCTGTAAGTGAAGTTGTAGAACCGAGTGACTTTGTAGCAGCGAAGTTGTAAGTGACTTTATAGAACCTAAGTTACAACTAATATAGAAACGAACTTGTGACTTTGTAGCTGCAAAATCATAATTAACGTTGTAGATGCCACTGTGCAACTGAATTTAAGTATAAACAATAGTGACTCGCCCGAAACTTTCGTTCTTATCAGAATGCATGTTGATGCGTTCGCGTGCATTTGTGGATTCACTTAATAGTAGACGGGCTCGTCAATGTCAATGGAATGTATAACCCGAGGAGAGTGAAATCAATCATAATTATACTGGAAACGCATTAGCCATTCGTGGTGCGTAATTTTCTAGGCTAACAAGTCAAATACGGCGCAGGTTTGAATGCTCATTTGGTCGCGTCGTGCCCAATAGCCGTCTCCTTTCACACCGGTTCGCCAAGGAGAAATTTTGCATGACAACACCAAACGTATCGTCTATCGAATATTATGAACTGCAATTAATCCTTATATGTTGATTATTTGTGTTATTTTCATTCGTCATCTTTATTGTCTTATTTCTGCATACCCGGTCGTCTTTCCTTATATTTTCCTGCAATGCATATTGCACGCTTCTTTATATGTAAAACGTTACTTTATATGTAAAACTTGTCTATTTTAGTATTAAATATGATTGTTTTGAATGTATTAAGCATAGTTTTAAGCAAAAAGTGCCCCTTGTTCAAACTCGCTATAATAATTTAAAAGGACAAGAAAACTAAAAAGCGCTAGAAATAAGAGTGTATTAGAAGATAAGAATGTTTGTGTGCACACGCCCTCATCACGGTACAGTGAACCCGTTTTTCAAATATACAGGAATTGCCATAGACGCCTAAAATAATTTACTGTTGACTTCGGTATTCATTCTTAAACGTAGGAATTTATTGTGTTGCCATTCTTCGTGATTCATAGATACATATAAGTTTGGATTGGCGACAAGACCATTTCCTTGACTGACCTTTTATGGATATGTTGTACCCTTTTCGTAGTTAAATTTAAATATGATACCTTTTTAAATACGAAAAGTTTTGCTTGACCGTTTTACATGCGAATTGCGTTAAAACATATCATTGAGGTTTATATTGGTTTGAGATTAACCTAGCAAAAATTAGTACAATAAGAATTAGACAATTAAAACGATATGCCCATTATATAAGTTTGATTTTTAATATTACATTTCATTTTGATGAATGACTATAATTATGAACCGTCCAATTACATTACGTCACCATTTTGCATACAAAACCTGCATAGCCTCCATCTTTAGATAACTGCGCGTATTAAAAAGAAAAGTATCAGACCAAGGACTGGGTAGTTCGTTTCTGTCGGCAACAGACATTTGCAACATCAAAGGGAAGTGGGCAGCAAGTAAAAAAAAATTTAACCTTCAACGAATTAAGTAAATGATTTAACAAATGGAAAAAGTTCAGTGAATTCGGTAAACAAAATAAAAATATGGATAACCCGTCTCTATAACTACGACGGATACAAATAACTATTGTAATAGTTGCGGATTAAAATAAATCAATCGTTGCAGCAGCATAAGAACTACAAGCGAATGAAGAATCCAGCAAATTCATTGCAGACTCATTAAAATCAGTATGACGCCCTTTGAAGTGGCAACAATGTAACAGCCTTCATGAACATACGGAGTATAACGGGTCATTGAGTGAAGAAACCAACAACGATTGACAAGTTTAGTTTGATTGAACTTAATGGTTTTATTGGTAGCACCAACAGCGACGATTTGTAATTTTTTTTTTAGCTAACAGGCTTATCATTACAGACCTGAGTCCAATGCGATAAAATGTCATTTTAAATACAGTATTGCAATATAAATAAATTAATTCGAATTCACTCACCTGCCACGAAAACCATTTTTTTTATTTGTTATGTTATTATATTACCCGATAATCTCATTTCACCTTAGAAAAAATGCTCTCGTCTATCTCAAGCAATGTTTCCATTAGACAGCGGTAGACAATATAGTCAGATAACTACGGAACGACGAGCTATGCTCAATTCCGGTGGCTGATTCGCAAGGAGACTATTCGAAAGAGAACTAAAATCTACAACATAGCTCGAACAGTCACCAACTGACGAAAAATGTAAGACAATATAATTATGTCAAACTTAAAATATAGTGGGCATGTTGTAAAGACACATTTACATAATTAAATGAACAAGCATGTTTACTTTTGCTGCCTATCCCTCAAGACTTTTATACACAATTATATAGAATATAGAATAAATGTAACCAATAAGCAGTAGATTAACAAACTTTATTTTTACTGTGTAACGAGTATAAACTTTGTTCAACATTTCGAACAATCGGTTCCATAAACAAAATAAAGAATACATTCGTTATAAAATTTAGAAAGTTGATCACACTCAGATTACTTATTCATTAATCGAGCATATAAAATACGCTGTAAGCGTTTATTACATATTGAATGATTTTAGTTTCTCTCGACTGTATAATTGTGAAATGTAATTTATTCGCTTTTTATTTAGTGGTCTTTTTCCTAATACAGACTCAATAAATTTATAGCCAGTAAACAGCCAAGTCAGTCACTCGCATTTGGTATCGAGACATGATAGTGACGTGAACGTTTTGTGTGTTCGATTTAATAAGCTTAATGAATTGGAAAATTAGCATTTTAGTCGTAACATTTATAAGTTTTTGTAACTGCTCATTAGATACATTATAATTCAAACACACGTATATTGTGATCTTAATAATAATAATTAAAGTTCAATTTTATTTTATTTTCTCAAGTTTAAATTTATTTCTTAATTTATCTATGAATCTATATTGAAAAGAGTGTCGAATATTTTTACTTCGGTATTTTTTACCCACTGTATTGTCCCATTGTATAAAGCAGATAAATTGAATTCAAATAAATGGATTGAATAAAGCAGATGACAGCAATAACTTGTATCAATATGATTTTGACATTAATTAAATGTCACATATGTACTCTCACTTAATAAACGACCTTATGTTATAAAGAATAACTTTATGACGAAATAATCTTGAATTTTCGATTACGATCCGCTGATCCCAATTACGAGACATATTAATTAATTAATTTCTTAATAAGGGCAAAACAAAACATTAGGACATTACGATAATAAATATACTGGTATATAGAGGACAAAAATAATTGTATCCATATTTATATAAGGTCATCTAATATTATATATGTATCTATGCAAAGTTAAATTGTTTAAAGCGAAATTACTACGTAAATGTGTCACACGATATTATTCCTTATTGCCAGACGCAAATTCAAAAACTGGACCGACTCGACCGGTAGTTTGTAACATTTCGCAACTATTGAATCACAACGTACGAATGTAACCCATATTTATGTTCTTAATTCGAAATGTATTAATCGCTGTTATTATAACGAGTACTATTAAAGTAAATAACTACCTGATCTGCAAATACACTGTTCATAGAATGTGCTAGAACATCGAAACGGCCGTTACAAGTATCGTTCGAGACACTTTCTTTACGTCGAAAGGGGATCATAAATAGTGTATTATTAAGATACGTTTCATGTCATTAAACAACATGAAGGTGCATTACCAACACTGCTGCGATTATTCTTCGATTTGCAACAGTTAGGCAGCAAGGCACCTATTTCACAATACCGTACGACTGTTCCACTGACCACAACGTCTGTACACGCCAATATGCACCTTATTACGTAAGCACGAAGCATACAATTCCGCAGGTGGGTGCCCAGCAACATGTTTTGCTCCAATACGCGTAAGTAAGTAATCATTACCATGAAAGTACGTTCAATTAGAGTAAACATTATGATTAGTGTTTCAGTTATTTGCGAACTGAATCGCAGGTGCTTTAAAGTCGATAACCAATAAATCTAGTTATTTGTCATTTTAATTGAGTACTTATTGGAAATTTAGTTTCGCACAAAAGCAAGCACCAAGATCCAAGTGGTTCAGAGCAAAGAATAATTTATATCACAACGTATTAATTTATCATTACTTTAATAATTTCCTGACATATATGATTTTTATTTTTCAACTACTCGTTCTGAAATTGACGTAAACTTCTCATATTAATTATTATGCCATTTATCTATTATCTATTGTGATTCTTATCAATTGTTATACAAACATTATATAAATGTTGAAATAAACATAGATAATTGTATATGTTGTATCCAATGTGTCTGATGATATTTTTAATTAACATTTTTCCTACTTTTAACAAATTACCTATTCGGATATAAAATAATTCTTTGAATATTTGAATAGTCATGTATCTATATGAATTATGCATAGAAGTACAACACCGTGAGGTGTAGCAAAAAAAGCAAAATCTAAATAGGCTACGTTAGCAAAAACATCATTCGCCGCACTTCTTGTGAGTTGGAGCACGGATGACTCGGTTTTGTGCCCCTTATTAAATGTAGGTATTTTTCCATTACTACTTCGGTCATAAAAATCTATATTATATAGCGTATTAAACATGGCGTTGTGTATAAATCTTATCCATACTCCGTTGGAAACAGCCCCAACTACAGTAGCCTATACGAGACGTCAGCTGTTTATTGGCTTAATTCTTGAAAATTGATTCTTGAAATAAGATTCGAGAAGTGTTTTGAAATCTGCATCCCGGGTTTGTTATTCATGAAATAGATAAAGGTCTTCATACTTATCCTTAATTTGTTTACCTCAGATAATGTAAGCGTCTACCTGCATGAAGTATTGGCGATCATCACTTCCATACATCCATTCCATACAATCCCGTTATTGATAATTTGGTTTGTAAAAAAATCTGACCAATACCTAGCGCTTTAGGTTACTGATACTATTGTATACTTTCAACTGTGAACGCTTTTATAGTCATTTTTATGAGTACTCACAATGCCAAATTAATGTAAGTATTCATAAAATTTTTGAAACTTTGATGTAATAACTACATTAATAACAGAATAATCTATTGAATATTTATTGAATGAATTCATAAAATTTTGAAGTAACTCCAGCTTACCTAATGGAGGTCTCTCCTTCGGGTAGCAGATCCGGAACAAGCCGCGCGTCCTCGTATAGAAGTAGTACTTGCTGTTCAGGCTATCCAGAATCGCCTTCGAGTTCGAGTGCACATCCGTGTTTTCCGTAACTTGGTTCTATAACAAAGATAGTATCAACAACTTTAGTAAAATCCGATGCAACAGTATATATAAGTACTACGAGGTTGGACTATGGTATGGTATGGTAAAAATTAAAAATATATGTAAATAAATCGCCTATGAAGTCATATTACAATCATCGTAAATATTTTGATGGTCCTTCGAGCTGGATTATGTTTAATAAACAACACGTCTTAACTGGTAATGCTTCTTATGTTACTCCAAAGAAATTGTTAACATTGGAACATTGAAAAAAAAATAATCTAGATTATTATTCTGTCTAGCACAATTGTAAATAGATTGTGGTGCCTATAAAATACTCAACAATTGAATCAAAACGATTTGCATCTTTAGACGATAGCTCGTTTGTTCAACGCAGTGCCCACTACAAAGGATAATTACTACAACCGGTTATATTCCGGCATTCTTGTAGAGTGCAAGACGGCGAGGCTCTAATAATGTTGGGAATGCTGAATAATCTGCTTACAGACCCTCTGTGTTTCAATATTTGAGAATATTTTGAGATGTTGCGTATTAGGATGTAATTAATTTTGACTAGTAGATGTCCGCTACTCTGTTCTCGTTAATACAAGTATCCCGTTGGATTTTTAATTTAATACCTGTCTAATCCATAAAAATTATCTGTGTCTACTCCCCCGCTTTGAAAGTTTCATTTTTATATGATAACTTGCCTCCTATATTAGTATTGCCAGAATAAATTACTGAAATATACGTACTTGATTTTAATGATACATGTTCTTAAAAAATGTATTCTTGTGATAATGGTTCCTTGTTAACATGTTTTTAATTGTTAAACCTATATAATTGATCAAAAAGTTACAGCTACAGATATTATGATGATTTCAATAATTGTATTATAATTACCAATAAACATTTTCTTCCATTACGCAATACCACTTGTTATACTGGTTTGTGCTAATGTTATGTCTTTTGCTAAGCCAAGTATAAATTCAAAGTACGCTTGAATGTGGCGAAATATTTTACATTAGGCATTCATAATGGCTTTAACAATCGCTACTGTCAGTACTGTGGAATATTGTTACACTTAGTGTGATGCAATTGAACAGAATTTGATAGAGAACTTAGCACATGTAAAACTTGTGCGACATTGGAACGTCATTGAAATTTTATTATAATTAATTACACTGCGCTATTTTACTTGGTTATGATTTGAATACTGAAAATGTACTTATGAGGAAATAGATATGAAAAATCCCTTATAAGACAATAGTTATCTTCTGTACCATACTATGTACACGTAAACAATGTGTTATATATTGTCACAGTATCCCATTGATGCAGTGATTAGTGAAACTGGTACTGCTGAGCGGGGGGGTCATAGATTCGATTCTGACAGACAAGTATATGTGTGATTAGCGCAAACATTTGTTATGTGACTTTTATAGGCTAACAATGAAGCTGGATGATGTCCTGTTGTCTTTAAATGTACCCTGTAATATATAACAAAATATATAACGAAACTAACAATAGCATAATTTAATCACATTCTCTCATTAAATTGTTTATTTAAAACATTCAGCAGCCCAAATATATTAAAAACATTAGTGTCTAATATTAATGGCATAAAAATGGTATGTTACTATAACCGTACTGGTTCCCGGTTCCCTGTTAATGATAATTTACCTACTATGTTCTTTAAAAACTTTATACATCTATCTACTCGTAATAAGTAGCACATCGTTATGCAAGAATCCGCTGCGATTGTTCGATACGAGTGTAAATATAACATTTCTCCAATTTCGCTATCACTCAATACTCCGTGCACAATTATTCATTGTCACGAACGCCATAAACACACTGGTCGAAATTATGTACGCTTCGATTTTACGTCGAAAAGAAAGTAGTTTACATGTGAACAGATAGCATCGTTGCGATTACGATTTGATCGATTACTATTTTGCTTTCTCACATACATATATGGTTGTATATATTAACATTCCACGAAAATAAATAAGTATTCATGATATATGTGACATACTTATTATTATTATTATGTATGAAACAGCAAAGAGAAATACGACGCAAAAAAAATCAGATAGGAAATTCGACCACGCAAATAGTGACATCTGTGAAGAGTTTTAGTGAGCACTTTGGATGAAGTGATCTGTACATCAATACTCGTATATGAATATGTATGTACTCGTAGTATATACTAGTTTTAGTATTTGAAAAATAAATAAATAAATAACCGTCACGCCAGGTCCCTAGGGGGGTAGGCAGAGAGCACCGAGTGCCAAATATTTCTGTCCTTACAAACC
>DWQQ01000897.1:0-10123 GCA_018244775.1 Oxynetra roscius flavomaculata | reverse complement strand
TATACACTCGAATCATTATCGATATCACTCAGTATTTTCAAGCAATAGGCACATTTGTCTCAAGAGCGTGGTCGGTGTGAAGTGCCCGATGGAAGTAGGGAGGTATCTTTTTGCTTTTTTAATGTGAAATAAAATTAAATATGGCTCTTAATTTACATGATTCACTCCACTCCACGTCACGGTTATTTAATTTCACATACAGCGGGCCGCAAAAGGCGGACATTTGTAATGCGTCTTCGCAAACCAAAGTGACATGTGAAGTGTAAGTATTGAGGTGTCAAAGTGTAATTTTAAACACGCAAATCATTTTATTCATTAAAATACGGATTATATTATCAATAATAAGTATAATACGAAAACATACACCTTCGTACATATATTCCTACGCACACTCTAGCAATACCCATTGACGGTGATTTTAAGTATAAATATATATAAAACGTAAATCGACAATTGGCTGTATGCGATTCATATTAGTATAATGTTTTTGTTTTAGGTTATTGGTTTTGTTAAAAAAATATATATATACAAAAATAATTATTACAACATATTTAACATTATATTTTTTCCACGAATCGTTCTTTGTTTCGTGTAAAATATGCACATATTACGTGTAAGTGTAATTAGTGACATAAGTATATGTTGAGTAGAAAGCAGTATTTTCTTATTTTTAGTTGCGCAGAGCGCTTCCAATTTTTTTGTATAAAAAGAGTAGTAAACGGGTATGCAGCTGTCACAAGTGTACGCTGCCTCCTGTGAACACCTGGAATAAATTCTAATCCGGACTATTACTAACTTAAAACTATTTTGCCATCGGTAATCTGACAAAAAGCAATGATATAATAGGACATTAGGATTTCACCCTCCCATTTTAAGGGTCTGATGTACAAATGCCTACTTCTCAAATAATGCATTTGTACATCATTATACTACGGCGAAGGTAATCATAGCTTGTGAACAGACTCTTAGCCAATAGTGAAACGACTAATGGGATATTTTTCTCATTATTGGTGTTAACAATGAGTAAAATTTCAAAACTACTAATGAATGTATATCAATATATTGCTATAACACCAATTAGCACCGTCGGACAGTGATTTATTAGGAATAAGATAATAATGATGATCTGAATTCATTACGACAAATCATGTCCCTGTAATGATCCTATAGAAGCAATTTACCGTGTATGGTTTTTATTGTAATCTTCAAATAAATCGGTCAATCGGTAACTTGATGTAAAATGATAGTTTTAAATGTTCTGTTTATATACCTACATATAGGGTTGTTATGGAAATCGGATAACACTGTCTGTGTTAAAAATTTGGTGTAGCTATAACGAATAGGAATTATATATAGGTTATATATATTGATAATCAATTGAACTAAGGCATATACATATATTGGACTCCGACTTATGTCATAGCTCATCATTGAAAGTGAATGTTTTTTAGAGTTTTTAAAACCTCGAGTACCCATAGGTATTCAACCATACTTCTGTAATGCAAATTGGTGTCGAATTTAATTATCAACCAATCGATTTCAATTCATGGTGTATTCTTAATAAAAAACGCAACGAAAGCACCACCCAATAAGTTCCAAAATCGAATACAAAAAATCGTATTGGGATATTCCATATATTATCTACCAATGGGGTCCATAATAACTTCTAATAAGCAACATAAATTTCAACTAAATTAAATAGGAAACACCTACTTCGTTCATTCGAAATTCACCTCTCCTCCCAGAGGACACTCTCGTAGTAGGGTGACCATTATTTATATTAATAAAAACACTGATGCTTAAATCATACTTGTAAGAATCCTGTTCATCGTTTGCCTTATTCGAAATGCGGGTGAATTTTTTTTTATTTTTTATTGGACCTGATTTATTTGTACTTGCGATTAAAAAAATCTCTGACGCAGAAATGTGTCATAATTTTTTTATCCTTTGGTAAAAACATTAGATCAGGTATGTTTTCTTAATTATTGATTTTTCGTACGTTTCAAGAGTGTTTTTAACGTCAAAGTAATCCTCCAATATTTTACTAGAGCTGCTTATTATTTTATTAGGTACCATTCATTATCTTTGTCCGTCAGAAATAATTACATTCAGATTTTTCCCTCGAGGACTAATTTTTCATTGATGTTTTCATTACGCACACACACACTCACGCACGCAAACACACATATGCAGAAACAGAGTTTTATAAATGTGCATAAACCTTTACTCCGATTAATCTACCGCTTCGGAAACGATATCTTCACGTTGACTTCCCACTTGGGGATCCTACAGGTTCAACAAAATTTATTACAACTTAATAATCGACCAGTCCGGCGACAACACGCACATGTTCTTAAACATAACTCAAACTGTGCCTTGTCTGACTATGGCATTATTTACGACTCAAGGGTGACTGTCACCTCTCTGTCTCGCTCGGTACGCGCGAGGGAGACGGCGGACCATTAATGTTGATTCAGAAATCGTTTATTGGTATTTAATTATGTTAGTGGTTAAGCTTTTTATGTTTGCTTGTTCACAGCGTCACTGTGTCGGTATTCCGTGTTGGAGAGTCGGACCGTGCTGTGATCGCAGGAGATAACACGGAATCGGTTTGAGCGGATTGAAGTGACTTTAAAGTCTTGTTAATCAATCTTTTTCAACAATAACCTATCACATATTCTTGATCATCTACAATAAATTAAATTTTTCGAGCTTGTTTACTAGAAATAAATTTATAAAAATATTAGGTGAGTACGTACCTATTTACCGTTTAACGGATTTGGTATTTAATTAAAAAGGAGCACAGGTCGCTCTTCTCCCAGGTGGTTGGATGACCTGAAGAACATAGCGCTACCGCTGGATCCAAAAGGCACTGGACCGGATGGAGTAGCGCTGTTTACGGGAGTCCTATATCCAGCAATGAATCCCTAAAGGCTGATGGATAGATGGTAAATAAAAAAAGCTTTATCAGTCTTGTTTTGGTCTATTTCAAAATATTTTACGGCGTACTTAATATTCGACTAATTGTTCCTAAAAGAAACAACAGAATATATTGAACTAATCGTACCTATATAACATCGTTCCGAGACCCTACCAGCATGTGACAGTCTCAGTACCTACAAAAAACAATTAGATATTACATACAATTATCACGAGAATTTTATAGTAGTAACTTTGATGGTATACGATTTAATCACCTATAGCACTGTTTAAAGAAATGAAATACCCCTTAGGACAATACAAGTATAAGAAATATTCATAATGCTATGTAAGGTATATGAATTCTGCCAATCTGGACTTACCCAGCATAGCAGATGACCTTGACGCTATCCTGAGAGCTGATTCTTGTTCATCGATGTAACGATACCAGGGGTCGATGAATTAGGACTTGCTCTTATTGGAAAGTTGTAAGTGGTTTTGAATATCGTTAATATGAAATTACAAATATATTTTTAAAAATAATACGGGCACTAATATCGCCAGTAACGAGTGTAATTTTAAACTTTTATTTACGATATTTAAGGATACTTTGTATTAAATTTAGTTTAAGATTACTACTTATTATATTAATCTGAGGCTGCGCATAAATTTTGGGTGCTATAACAGTTTATAATACGCTGATTTATTCATTTAAACGAGATTGAACTCTAAGAGATTTTAAGTATATTTTGTAAATTGATGTTGTATCAACAATTTTTTTGCTGGTTTGTTGAATACAGCTGTCTGCTTAGAATAAGAAAGTTAAGGGCCATCATAGTCTAGTCTAGACATTTGAGATCATTATGGAGAATTTTAAGGCATGCAGTTTTTAATCGTGTTATCTTTCATACTGATAGCAGCTGATAAATATCATACTACCAATATAATAGCGTATAGGCAAAAACTTAAAACATAATAGTACCATAATAGTACCTACTAATTGCCGAAGGGACGGTCACGTTACTGCAGATATTGATTGCATGTTCCCTTAATGCCGCTCCCGTAGCCTTTTTTACGACAACCACTCCTGATTCCATATAATAATGCATAATTACTTAATTCAACACAGTAATTTGCAATTGAACAGAAATAAAAATTTGCATGCACTATGCGCGGGAAATTTATACGCCGTCACTTACACACTGTACGAATTGTTATACGAGTAAGCGAGAAAGGTGTTGGGCGGCGGTTGCGCTGCAGCGGAAGCATGCGTATTGCATCGCGGTAGGCGGGGCTTCCTGCGTGCCATAGACGCCTCTCATTGGCGTTACAAGTTGGAAAAGTGGGGTACGGTGAGAAACTTCGTCGGTTTTCACGTGGAAACTTTCAGAAATTATATAAATTCTCTTTTCTTTTTTTAAAGTTTTAGAACACGCCAGAAGAATATTTTATAGATCAAATTGATGATGATGTGCGAAAGTTCTTTTTTTCATTTTGTGAAAAAATGTGTGAATTTTTTTATTAAAATGTTGTCATTGAATTTATTAATATGTGTGTGCTTTTTAAAGTTTCATGTGCTATTTACGCTTTTTTTTGTTTAGTTTTTTCCAGTGCTGAATAGGATGCAAATTGAAATCGATATACGTACTTATATATTTGCTGAACAGCTTTCTTTTGCTTATCAAGGATTAATGAATTTCCTTGCAAAATTACTTACATAAATTCAAATCATCTAATAGAAAACTTCTACTTACGTTGTGGTTTAAGCCTCAAAGCCTTAAAATGTCACACGTAATCAAATGTGTCTGTGATATTATTAAATAACAAGATATTAGTGTCTTTCCTTTATTTACGTAATAATTGATTTAATATCTATTAACAGTAAAAAGTTGAGTGTATTTTCCATTTTGTCTAACTTCAAGTCTTTTCAAGATGTTCATTTAAAACATTCAAACCTTCAAAATTTATCATCATATCCCACATCATGACTTCCATCGTTCCATCACTTGACACGGACCCTTTCTTAAGCTATGAAGGCTCTAGGTAAATCGCAACCCAGAACCGACCATAATTAGGATTGGTTAGCAAAAAATAAGTGATCTGTGGCATGCTCAAATTTTATCCAGTATGTAGGTCCGGTACTTACTTACGACTATAATTTTGCAACTAGGCTAATCTATCTTTATCTTTATTGGCTATTGTAAAATTAGGAAGCCCAGTACGTCTACGCTGAGTGTACCACATTAGTAAAGCCTCTAATGCAGCCAATAGACAAAAACGTCTACCACAGATAGAGGTGTTATCTTGGTCACTTCTACCTGATACTGCTCATACTTGCTCTACTTAATGCTTAAGTTAAATAACTTATTATCATTGAGTGCTCAGCGCAGACTTTCCACCGTCATGCAATAGTACACGGCACTGTTGCTTAATGACAAAAATACCTTTGGTAGTGCGTACGCATTCGGACCCTAGGCAGCTGGTTATTACGTTGATATATTAGAGGAATGTTTTGAAATTATAAGGAAAACCGAGAATATTAATACAGCAGTTGCTTGCCTAAGTGTTGTATAAGATGGGCGGTACTTTTTTTAGGGGAGACCAGCTCGAGTTCAGAGTGTCTAGGCATATCAACTCAAAGCTTGTTCGTGATCTGGGCTGTTCTTATACCTGTATCTTTGTTTGCCTTTAGATAGTGGGGTAAAATAGTTACGTGCCATTGAAAAGTATAACATCACACTGAAATTTCTTGGCAAGTTCTCAATGCTTACAGGAATAAAATAAAAGAGAAGATTCGTAAGTTGATAATTGTGATACTTATCAAAATCCTATAAATAAGGATATTCAAAATCGGTGTCAGATATGTTGTTATACCTACCGACTAATTTGGAAGTCCTAGTCTTTGAGTTATTTTTCTTACTTTAAGGTTCATATCCTTCAAATCTACATATATAAATACATACGTATCCGATTAGTGGAAGAAATATGTGTATGTAGCATTTCTGCCTTCACGTCCTGCCTTCTGAATTCACATCCTACCTGCCTACTGGAAGATGAAATTTGTAATTGGGTGTTGAAAAAAAATCATCTACCACGTCATATGATTCTGAGGTATATATGGAGAATACATTTGTATAATATTCTTTCGTATTATGCTTGTTCTTATTTTTTAAAAGCCTGTAAATATTATTATCGGTAAAGTGGCGCCTTCAATGTAATCAGCTCAGATGCGCAACTCAGAATAATTGAAACCAAAATTTGAATGGTCAATAGATGGCGTTGAAAAAAAACATTAATAAAATTAAGAATAAGTAGGTGTATATGAAATAGTGCTGTGTAAATAATATTACAGATTATGTATCAATTCAAGTATAATTTTAGGCATTTTTAATGCCTGGCCTTAAATGCAGGTAGTTAGGTAGGTATACCCATATTTTTTGGTAATGGCTAGGTTTTTATAGTTGTAATTTAAATTCCTTTACTCACCAATGCTTATTTTATAATAATTCATTTCATTTTGATCATATATTGAAAGCAAGATCATTGACAATCTTTTTATAATATTACGAAGCTCTTAGAAAATAGCTATCTAATATACCGCTACAACCGGTGATATTTTGTATATTTATAACCTGTATACAATTGGCCAGGGAAGTACCACCGCTGCACCTATATTTCCGCGAAGAACCTAGTTGTTATTATATCAAACAATTTTTCGGTTCTGTGTGGTTTTTCGGCCCACGTGTATACTAGACGCGACCATCTTAGTCCTCGAGAGTGGCAACATTTCTTTTACCGGGCAAGAATAGGTCATATATTCCTGTTCAAAGTCGGTTGTGGTTATCTATGGGCGCTAGCGGCCACTCGCGATTGATGCATACCCGTTTGCCACTCTACTTATAAAAAGATATTCAAATACTCACGATGTCAAATGGCTTAACACTTGCGATCTCTAACACATTTTTTTCAACAGCTTCGAGCGTGTTGATTCAGGCTGTAATGCAAAAATGACTAAGCTGTTCAAATATTTCCGACAGTGACATTACCGCATTTAATATCATACTCGTAGTTTCAATCATTTACGGTTATTGCTAAGTTTCAGTACGTCGTACGTAGTGGCTTGAAGAAAGCGACTGTCAAACGCATTAGTCAAACTGTCGCCCCTTGTCAAACTGTATTTGCCCTCTCGACTCTCGCTCGCTAAACATTCTTTGCTTTTCGCTGACGTATGACATCACTACACCTAATGTTCAACGGCAATTTTGTAATTAATTTTCATTATTCGTTTAATTGTCCTACACGCATATTAGATATTAGAATAATAATTGTTTGTTTTGTACTTATTAGCCAGAAAGTTACCTTACGTTATGTGCTACATGTTATTGTTATATTACAGATTGAATTTATATATAAGTATGCTTACTTTATTATCGCATCAGGCAGAGGTAAAAGGTAACAATAAAAGAAACAATTATAAGTAAGAAATTATTTATAATATATACATTTTGTCGGACGCTGCCCTTTATGTTCTTGCTTTGATATCCATTTTCTTTATTACCTGTGAATGAAGTATTAATTTAATATAGTTTACCAAGATATACAATTCTGAAGCGTACAATAAATCTTGTGGACTTTAAATCTCTAAAATTCAATATTTGTAGGAGATATCGTCATATCTTTTTTACATTCCACATACGAGTATAGCATCAAGGCGAATAAAATTTGTTGTTCAATCCTATGATTTCATACTACAACTCACACTCAGACACACACACACACAGACATTCATATAACTCATACTAGCAACTTGACACCCAGTGATCAGGAAAGCCACGTTTATTTACGATATTCGCGCGAGACCTCAACATCGGCATCGCACCACAGTAGACCGATTACAACTGAAAGTCAATAATGCCGTAACACTTTTCCTAGGTACGTTTGGGTATTTTTATATTGGAAACGAGAAATAATTATAGAAAGAGCCGGGTAACCGAAGGCTGCGGTGCGTCGCTCAAACAATGCTAACTTACATTTAGCTGTCAGTCAAAAACAATTTGGAATTTGGTGCGCGCGGAGGGTCCAGAGCGAACGGAGGACACTAGCAGAGTTGTTAGAACCACTATAATAAAAAAAATAAAGATTACACATACACGCACACACGCAGTACATTTATTAGTGCGGTATAAGAGTACTAGTGTGGTGTAACATAGTAATAATGTAAACATACACATATCTATGTGTAAGTATTACAAATAACAATATTTGATACATGACAATAGGAATAATAATGTCTTGAGACATCGCCACACGTGATCTGATCCCAAAGTAGGCACTTAAGTTATGGTGTGTTATGGTATATAAATATATATGTACTTTATATAGATATTTTTTTCAACCCGGATAGAGAAAAAAATACCTGCTCATCACACAAATGCTTGTCCTGGTTGGGAATCGAACCCATGCCCCCGGATCAGCAGTGAGGTTCGCTAACCACTGCACCAAGTGCCCAGTAAGAAAATAAAAAGGATATATTCTTATTTAATGATATTTATTCTGCCTTTATCAAAGTAAAACAAAATGCTTACTTCAAATATATCGACATTTGTGTTTAAATGTGGAGGATTTGTTAAAAATGCGTAAACAAAGTAGACTTAGAAATAGACATTGACATAGTCATAATAGCCCTGCACTGTAATAACAACTCCATACAAATCCACGTCGTACGGCAGCGTTTCAGCAACGGCCCGGTTGGTGCTTCATCCATCATTTCCTCCATCCACTCGCCGAGTTAAACACATAAGTGACATTGACGCCGATTCCAATACCACTCGAACTTGATCTGCGAACCGAAGAACAACTGCCGTTCAATACAACACACCTCAATGACCCCGTAGCTCATTCAATACTGGCGAGCGTTGGACATTTTTGGCGTTCTCGGCCGGTGCCTGTGTCATGTTAACTTAGGCTCGCGTAAATGATGTTACCTTTTGATCCGAACTGCGACAGACAAGCGTCTCGGATATGCCTCCGAATTAATCCGGGAACGAGTTGAAAATAGCTACTTCTCGTTTCTGTTGCCCGTTCGGGTTGAATTGTATTGTATTGAGGATAAATATTAAATGAAACTACTTTAGTTGGACTTCAGCATAGCTTACATTTAAACTAACAATATTTGTATATAAAGTTAATATTTCGTAAGGCTCAAAGATGTAGATATGTATATATAAATAATCTATCAGTGCACATTGCTTTTTATTATGGGAAACATTAAGATAATATATTACATACGTTTCAATGCCAATATTTCAACCATTTAAGTTACAAAGTTGAATGAACCTATTACATCAGGATGGACAACAAAGTCATAATGTAATAACGTAAAGATTTTTGCTTGTTTTACGAGCGAAACGAGCCTTAATGTGCCTGATATCCTGATCAATATAAGCTCATAATGATGAGCGATTCGACGGAAGCCATCTTTTTTCTGTTGCAAAAAATATAAGATCTACCTAGCTACACAAATTGAGTCATTATTATATTTCGCAAAGGCGTTAAACTGTGGCGTTATAATCGGTGTTATTACTCGGCGTTGGTATAAAATACTCGAGTTGTATCCATAGCAGATAGCTATACATATTCATATTTTATGTTACGTCCTTGTGCGTGCCACTACGCGGTGCAGGTTCCGTGTCGTGCATATTATTCACCTACATTATTCATACGAAGTCATTTGGGTATATATAATATAACATTACGTACGTTTTATATTTGTCACGTTTATAGAATAGTGATATCAGTCACCGAACATGAAAGGCGGTCAAAATGTTAAAATCCCCCCTATTACCTCACTATTTAGGAACTTGTTGAAGAAAAATGATAAATATTAAGATTTAAGTCATCTATATTCTGTATTTTCCTAAATAAAGCTTATCATAATCGTGTAAAATTACTGATATATTTTTTAACCACGGATATTTTTATTTCCATTCCGAGAAACTTTTTCAATGTACAAATCTTCATTTATATATTAATATTTCCTGAATTTTTATTGTTGTTCGCTGATTGTCCGCTTTAAATAACTATTTAAAAACAACAGTACAACAATAGGAATAGTTATACCTACCCAATATATTAATTGACTGGCCCGTTGGTGCAGTGGTTAGCGAACCTGACCGCTGAACCGAGGGTCGTGGGTTCGATCCCC
>DWQQ01000896.1:0-10124 GCA_018244775.1 Oxynetra roscius flavomaculata | reverse complement strand
TTATCCACACTAGAGTGGAGGACTTGAAGGCTTTGAAGGACACCTTACGCCCTTCAAAACGCGTTCCGGTAGAGACTTGTGTCGTTGCAATTATTATGATTTATTCCACCAGATAACGCTATAACATTCAACATGTTGTTGGATAAAAACTGCTTTTGACAGCTTTTATAGCGATTTAAATATTTTTATGGCGGCCGTGATCAATGGTCGTCGTGCTACGTACTTTGTAGTCAATTAATTAACTTGTAGTTCGTTAACTGTTTCTTTTTCTGTAGTTAGTATTGTGTATAATTGCTACTATTTATATTAGTAGCACTTACAAAAAGTGTGCACGTAGGTGCCGAGGGAGGCCAAGACTCTTCTATCTCGATCAAATAGGTAAGGCACTGGCCGACGGGGGAGTCGAGAGCCTCCGAAACCGGCGTGTGTGTATGGACAGAGCGATGAATGTAGACGAAGCACGTTAGGTTTGTAAGGATAGAGAAATTGGCACTCGGTGCTCTCTACCTATCCCGCTAGGGATCTGGCGTGATGGCTATTAATTTATTTATTATTTTACAAAAAGTGTTTTGAAAGGTATATAATTCTGCAATGCAGCACGGTTCGGTTCCTTTTATTTTGAACTGAAGAGTGTTACAAGATATATTGTTATTTAAAAGAGTGCTGGGAGTTTCTTTCGACGGCTTTTTTCTCCCGGTCTACTATAGCCCGAAGGGCGCACTAAACCGAGGTACGACTGTCGAAATATGACTTTCATTAAGTGTATCTGTGTAGGTACCTTACAATGAATAAAAGAATTTGAATTTGAATATATTCGTTCCAGTGTAATTTTCAGAAAACAACAGCATATATTAATTTGTGTTTGTGGCCCGGCCTTGACGAGCCTGCCATAAGTCGTACTTATAAACGAGGTCCAGATTGGGTCAAGAGTCTTCTAACGAGTCACTTGAGGGCAACAATGAATCGCGAACACTTAAATTTTTTAATTTTGCAACACCCCAGAGTTGCACATCGTCTCAAAATAGCTCAAAAGGAAGTTCAGTGTACATTTTACACGTGCGCGGTTAACACGAGCGTGCGAAATGAACAGTGGCGACTGCCGCGTGTCCAGCTTGTGTGTGTGATATCATGTTCCCTAATAAGCATCATAGATGGAGGAAGACTAACTCGGAAGCACAAACCGTACACAAATTTGCTCAGTTGTATACCACTAAAAATGTCATAAATCCATCTCAATAAAAAAATGCTAATATTTAAATATTATGATTCAATAAAATAAAATAAAATTCCATACTACTCCTATGACCGGTCGCGGGACAGTCTCCTAACAATATTATGATCGATGGGAGGTCAGTGCCCTTACCCTTTTTTTGACTATTTTTTGCCCGCTAACGCTACAGGGACAGTTTTTTGTGTCTAACCGCGGCAAAGGCGCTTAATTTGACGCTTGTTGTCAACTCTTTCCACGGTGCCACTAAGGCACTTCCGCCACCGGAACTTTAATACCAACACTACATTTATAGACATTAAACGTTTTAATGCTTGCTTTTAATTATTTCTATTTCACTGTGTCCAATTTGATTGGGACATATGCAATGTCAAATATCTCTATACCTATTAACAACAGCAAGAATACGAATAAGTTTTCTTTTCAATCTGTCTCCTCACGAAGCACCACACATGTGATACAAGCACCTATATTTCCTTGACTTTCAGTGGCCTGTTGCTTCTTGCTTTGGGACATTTGCGTGAACGTTCAATATTAGACCCGTTCCCTGGTTAAATGCTCTTAAGCGCCATATTACTAGCACTATGTTATGCAATAATATACATGATACCAATTATATTATTAGCGATGAAATCAATTATAGCTTATCGTTTATCAGCCATCGATAGAACACGATGCGTAGTGGAGAAGTTAAAGAAATATTTAGTGAAAAAAAATGTACAGTCATAGATCAAGTTAATGAGTTGTGAATCTAAAAAGCCTCGAGACAGAATTATAGGAACATTGACTATGATGCGCCCGCGACGTGCTCATAGTTTATGGAGATTTTAAATTTAACAGCATTACTCTCTTGCAACCACAAATGTATGTTATGTAAGGAGAGTAGCGAATCAGTAGCCAATGGTCATTAATGGCAACTACGAGCTATAGAGACTTGCGACCTACCACGAACAGGACCAGGAGTTGTGCTGTTAATGTCCGTTAGTTGAATTATATTGCATTTGAAACGATCTAAAGTTGTATAGCTGAATAGAATGTCACGCATCAGCAACTACTTGTGATTGGCCAAAAAGAACGCTAAAGCCATTTGACGAATAACAAAAAATATAAAGAAAAGTACAAATACGTTTGATGTGGTGCTCTGCGTTCTATGTTAAATGGTGCTGGTGCTGTATTTGAACTTGACCGTGAGCCGACCTGAGCCCTTAATTGGACATCTCAACCTACGCCTGCAGCGGGTAGCGATATTGAGACATCTGTCATACTGAACACAGTTTCAGCAGTTCGATATTTATACCTAGT
This sequence comes from Oxynetra roscius flavomaculata, assembly GCA_018244775.1. NCBI lineage: Eukaryota > Metazoa > Arthropoda > Insecta > Lepidoptera > Hesperiidae > Oxynetra > Oxynetra roscius. The sequence continues at coordinate 7,594 of DWQQ01000896.1, read as the reverse complement.
TCAAATATTAGTGCAAGAAGCAAGGATATCTGTCCTCTGTCTGTGTCCAAGATTATTCATATATGTATGTATAGATAGGCACATGCATACCGTAGCGCATGCTTCGTCTAATTTGGTATCAAGTGGCCGCGTTTCTAACTGTGCCAAAATAAAATTATTATTATACTTCGATGCATACAGACATGCGGACAATTTCACATTTTTTAGTATAATAGCCGAGAAAGCAGACGTGAATGAAAGTGTTAGGAAATCGGATACGGCCAATAGCTTATAATTCGAGGGCTGATTATATCCCCTTGTTGACAGTATGCCAATGGCAACGTGGCGGGCCGTGCGGCGCGCCGGCTCGACGCGACGACACAAAGAACACTCTGCTCTGTGTCCCGATGGAAAATAGACAATTGTAATTAAGACCACTCTAATGCCTGGGGAATTACCACACAATCATAATAATATCTCGGGACAAATTCACATATGACTATGTCTGATACGCCTTTAGACACGTTTCACACTGAACAAATACGTAACCAATTCTATTAACTAATGTATAGTGAAATGTCATTGGTGTATCTATTAAATAAATAAATAAATGTCTGATCGCAATGTAGGTGATGTTTGCTGTTTGACTACCGGACAGCCGATAAAGTGCATGCATACATTTCTAAATACAGATAATTTCACACCCACACGCATATGCTGTAGAAATGTGAATATAAAAGCTCCTCATAAATAAATGTCTCCTTTGTGGACATCGAACCCACGACCCCAGGCTAACCAATTCGACACAATAACCAATATACCTTCATGCCAGAAATTATCGATCAAATATATCATGCTCGATAAGTTCTAGAAATTTCTGCAAAATGTTTGAATCATGCAGCAGTATTGTCTGTATCGTACTTCGATGTAAAGGGTGTGATAGACGGACACACATATTTAACATATTCAATTAATTTCAATGCATCTATCACTGAGCTAAGATAGCTGACATGTCACAGTGTGCCCCACGTCTCATATGGCCAGATATCGCTTGGAGTGGACCACACTCTATGCTACACTGAAAAAAATACTTTCGACATCCTATACACAGAAATATATATGTATATGTACGTAAAAATATAAACATGAACACACAATTGCATATATCATTGGCAAAATGTTCACGTCGCGAGACTAATAAAGTGGGGTGAAAAATGATTTACTACTATTGCGGTTTATTTATTTAAAAAATGCCTTTCTAAGAAACGTCTGTCTAAAGTTATTTATGTCTAAGTGCGACTGGACTTTGAATTACTCAAACAAAGACACTATTAATTACCCACGGTTTTTGTTAGTTTTAATACAAACCGGAGTACCTCACTGTGATATTGCTTGATTATTTTTTATTATAACATGTAATGCTTCACATTACCACATCCTACCTAATTAAATTTATTTTGTATATACATAGAGTTGCACATTAAAAATGCTTTTTATTAGTCATAAATGGCGTTAATAAAATTTATTACAATACAATTTTAATAATCATAAAACAGACAACATGTTACACATACCGATAATTTGTTCCTACAAATAAATATAATGGAAATAAACATTGTTAAAAAACATATCAATAAAAATACTCTTATTTAATAGTGAAACAAAACAATTCATGCAATTAAATTAAACACACACAGACACACACAGGAATGCACAAAAACGAAGTGAACAACACAAATGCATTGCGTCAACACACAACAATAAATAAATAATCATTCAAAACATAACATATATACGACTACATGCAATTGGAATATAACATTGGATACGCCTCTGTAGCAAGTTCGATTGGGAAAGGAAATCAATACCCAAATGAATAAAATCGGATTAATTAATTATTAAATGATATTCCTCACGTGAACGGAGCGCCCCCTCGTACTTACTTCGTCCTGGAACAAAAGAAAATAAATACCAATTAGATTAACGGAACACATTTTTGTACAACTTAATATAACAAATAAAACAGGTTAAGCGTCACACACGGCCATCTGATCCCGAGCTAGGACCGGGCGGCGGCAAATAACACATACCCGTATGTACATATATATACAAATAAATACGAAATAATTACAATTAGGATACCAATAATATTATATGAAACACGATAACGAAATCGTATTACACATTATTTTTATTTGCTTTTCTTTATTTAGTGTCAATATGGACAGTTATAGACCAGTTTATATTGTATATTACATTTTAACAATAAAGCCAAATAAAGCCAATAAATAGTTTAAACAATACAGACATATATGCCTACTAAGACGGAAAGAGTCGTAAGCTTATGCTCTGAATCTACGAGCACTCAAGTAATAGTGTGTTTATATTAACGTCGACAGCAGGAAGTCTCCTCCGCTCCGACAAAGTTTATCAACTGTCCGCGGTGATAGCGCATCACAGAAAGCGACCATACACTTGCATTGGATGCAACTTTGCATGTCATCATATTTTTATATAGATAAATTTTATAATTGTATCGATGGGATGATACATAAATACACGGAGCAAACATACTGGCATCATATTAACTCGCGTGTGTCTAAATTAACCGCATCGTTTATCCACCGTGCAGTTTTCAAGCATTTTAAAGTTGCTTAACAACAAACAAAATTGTTCGTTAAGAATTTTATTCTAAAAGAATTCGAAAATGTCAGTTTTTAAAAGTAATGTTCTACGGAAACCGTTGTAAGTTTTTGCGAGAGCATCTTAATTTCTTTTAAACGAAGCGTGACAAACACCTTGAAAACTTTTTGTAATTTGGTTTTAAATTAAGTAAATGTAACGTGACAGTTAAATATATTTGGTGTTTCAAAAAAGTAGGACAGTAACGACATTCTAACTGTTCTGATATTTATTAAAGTTTTGTATCTGATATGAATTTTATTAACATTGGCCAGAATCGAACCCTTCGCCGCGTCTGCTGCGAATAGTAAAAAAAAAGCAAGCGGATATTTGATCAAATCGCTGCCGGGTGAGTAATTTATATATAATAATAAATATATAAATTATAATTAAATAAACTAAAATGGCGGCTCATTACAACATATAATAAAGCGATTAACGTCGATTCTAGTAATTTATAAGTTCCTATTTGCATACTCGTCTCGTCGCGTGACACACGGCCGGATACATTGATGGACTATATGTATTTATTGGCATAGAAAAATTACAACAATTTTAGATATTTTGCAATATTCTTTTACAGATCATTTATTAGATTTAATAATTAATTTTGTTGAACGTTGAACGTGAACAATCATTCATTAATGCAACTTGACAAAATTAAGTAGGTAATTAGATCCATACGCTTGTCGAGGTACATGTGTTCTCCCAGATTCGGAATTATAGCAATATCAACTCTTTAATACTACAGGAAGAACAGTTAAAAGTGATAATTGGCTTGGGATCGAAAGACCGTCTTACATTACCGTCTTACCGAAAGACTTCATCTTACATTGCACAGCCAACATTTTAAAATACGCACCGTTTATAGATTTTTTCAAAGTCACTAAGGTAGCCAACGCATTGTCATCCTTAATCATAACAAGTGCTAATTTCATAGTGATACGAATTTGCGAAGTAAATACAACTTTAAGAAATTTGAAGACTGTTATTGTAGAGTCAGATGTATATACGTCACGTTGACGTAGACGCTATCATGTATGTCAATTTTCCAAATTTAACGAAGATACAATAACATTACAGTGCGTATTAGAGTTGGTAAAAGAAGAAGAGCTAGTCACTGTAGACCGCTGCCTTCCGCGCTACCTCTGACACACAGACCGTTACAATGTCAAGCAATTTGTACTCATATATTTACCAGTGCGACTGTTTGAACGCACGTCTGGAATACGAAGAATAAATAAGGTGTAGAAATGGAGACATCGGGGGTAATGCAGAAGTAGAGAGAGTGATAGTTAATATAGGGGGATATCGGTAAAATAGCCGTCTAGGTTTAACAGCTGAATCAATTGGAATCATTAAATAAAATCAACTGATAATTTATCAGTTATAACGCTAATCAACATGAAGTTGAGCGTTGATTGTTTGTCCTTTTCTATCATAGTGCGGTTGCTTTGAGAAATACCGAGACAACCAGTGTGTTATGTTATGTTAAGCTTCGTGAGTTGCCGCTGCAACTTATGGACATCTGCAAGTACCTCGAATAGGACTGTCAGTGTCAGTTAGCGCCGTTTTTTTATATAACTGTTAGTTAGTATTAATTGGTAAAAGGTCAAGCGCAAATATCGAATAAAATATATCGTCTCAATTAGTAACCATCGTGTCTATTCAATAAATTGTTGTTTATCGCGTGTTTTTTTAATATATTATCACACATTTTTCATACTTCTATAACATCAGAAGTAATTATTTAAATGCAAGATGAAATATGCTTTCTGTCTGTTATTCCACATAACGTTACTGCAGACGTACAATTCCCGCTACCGTGTTAATTAAAATATTTACATGCCATTTGTATCTGTCGTAGACTCTGTTATGTGGTATTTGTATTTAGATACAATGGGTGTGGTGTCGCAAAGCTGGTCGGGGCCACCCGCCAGCCGCTTCGGTGATTCAATGTAAAGTTTCAAAGATTTCAATATTTGTACTACACATTATTTATATAATGATTGCTATAATTGGTGAGAGTGTGTGTCAACAATGTTCCACTTTTTCGTATAAAGTTCCTTAAATCTTAACCCCGATAATAATTTTTCAGCATACACCAAGTTTTCTCAAAATTATTTTCATGTGTCAATTTATCGACGAACAAACAGACATTTTGTTAAAATACATTTTTTATTATATAATACGTGACTAACATAACTATTCAAAAACATTTTAGGCGTACATTTTATCTTAATTACCATTTTATCATATATGAACATGTAGAGATAAGTAAATGGTCATTTTAATTTGATAATTATGTTTTATTTAAAATAAAATCATGTTTTATTTAAAATAAAAAATCCGGTTTTTAGCTATTTCCTAGCACTTAAAAGTTAAACAGCGATTTATGTAGCTATATGTATATTAAAACTGCCAAAACATCCATCCACAAGTCGAAATTACATAAATAAATTCATATATTTTTCAAATGTAAGTCAGGCCGTATGTATTGCAGAACTCTATGTTATTATGATGACCAGTACAAATATTGTTATTAAACAAAAATCAAAACAAAAACATGATGCATTACGTTAATGTTTTCCTTAGAGCGCATCCAATCGAAGGTTTAAGTTTGACTCGAAATCTCAATCAATCACACTAGTTACCACGTTTAAATGTGTTTAAACAAGAAAATCGAGTAAAACTCCTCGCATATTAAAACCTTACGGGACCCGAACCGGCTCTCGTGATCCGATGACCCTTTAATGAAGACATTTGCCTCCACACAACCCATTATAACTTTTTAAATGATAAAGAACTTTATACCCATCGACTTTAAATAGGCTCTATGGCGCAAGTGATATAGTTTATTTTCCATTATCTTCACGGATTGCAGACAAATTAATTTATTTCAAATGTCTTATTCGAATTTTTTTGAAATTTAAAGCGAATTTACTATCGATCGTTTCAATTGATATTCGATTGTGTTACTTTGTTTCTAAAGCTTATTTTACATCGTAATGATAATAAATTCTTTTATATTCCCTTTGAAATATGCACGCAATAGTTTGCTATGCGATTTGAAATTTAAGGAATATTATAATTAAGAGCCATTTTTATTGGTCCGTAAAGTTTATAAATAAGTAATAAATACAAGCAGTAATTAAAATGAACGACCCTTAATGGCTGTTTAGGGCTCATGTTTATGAGTCGTAAGAGATCAAAGGCGGTTACGGAAGTCATTGGCCGCTAATAAAACTTCCGGTGTTAAAATTTGCATTAGAATTTATATTCAATTAAATAAATACATATTTTCTTAATTGGAAATAACATTAGCGTAAAAAAAATATTGCTTAGAAATTAATTAGAATTAAAAATACATTTAAGGATACGTTTGAAACATTAACAATTAATTATATTATTATTTAATGTAAAAGATAACACATACGGGTAATTGAAATTAACTATCTATAAAAAAGTTACAATTATTAATTAAATGATATATATATTTTTAATTATTAATGAGTCTATTTTTTAATGACGTCTATGATCGTAATGCACCTCTGAGTAGATATTGAAGCAACGATATATTTTTCATCCGTCAAAGAAGCGCGCAGAAAGAGTCACGAATACAAGAAGAAGATATGAATAATTAGGTGATACTTTACATAAATGACCACACGATGAGTGCTGACGGTCGCCTGTAAGTGTTAGCGACAAAAAAGGCTCTTTACGTAACTTTTATTAAAACCATCTGCATTTCGGTAACACTACAAAGGAAAACCAGCGCCAACCGAGTCCAGTTCACGTGGACTTGTAGTCAATATCCTTAACGAGTGGTGTGGAGGTTCCGTTTGAACAATACATCTTGAGTACAATACAGCTACCCGGCTGTCTAATTTCTCGCATTCAGCGATATATTTTTGTACAATTAATTTGTCTGGTGACTGCAAATTAGAATTTAAATGTTTTAAAATGCCCAACGTTAATGTCAGACTAATCCAAAAATCGAAAAATGATTCACGAGGAAGTGTTTTTATACCATACAAAAAAAAAATGTTTAAAATATTTATTTTATTTACAATTCAAAGTTTAATATTACTTTTATTGTAAATTAATTGAAAAATAATCAACTGCTAATTTTGTTAATTTCCTATTCATTTATACTAAATTATTAAAATATTATATTTAATACTAAATAATGCAGGTACAACTGAAATATACCTGGTTGCATGATAACAATTGCAATATGACAGGAATGTTTTTTTCTTCAACATTAATATCAAACACATTCATTCATTAGAAGTATTTTAAAACGTTAAACTATAAATACAATACAATATTTCATTTTTGTTACACATTTCGAAGTGTTCATTCAACATAAGTACCTAACTATTTTAAAGCTATCTCGAAGTAATAAATTTCATTTAAATCTTGCACAAATAGTTCATTCCACATATATCAATCATTCATTTATCATTAATTACAATTAACGTAAAAAAAGAACGCCAGTGAAATATGAGTCATTATCAATTATTTAACATAACAACACAGTAAACTGTTCATTACAGGCACAAGATAAGATACACCGGGCTCTTAAAACCCCATTATGTACCACACATATGTATATTATATAATGTGTAATTAAGGAATGAATATTTAACAAGCCCAGAACATCATGTCGAGTTCGCTCAGATATAAAAAAGATGCAGTACAAAGCAGGCAAGATAAAACAAAGCCTAACGGCGACCACCCACGATACGACTAATTAAGACGTTCCTGCACACGGATGGACGGTTCGCGGATATTTATATCTATACATTATATAATGGTGGAGAATTTTTTAATCTTAAAAAGAAAAAGACCTGATGGTCATCTAGAATAGCCGATACCAGAGAAGATACCAATGCTTGACGCAACAGAATACAGTTGTGATACTGACGCG
>DWQQ01000895.1:0-10125 GCA_018244775.1 Oxynetra roscius flavomaculata | reverse complement strand
TCGTTGAGATTTACGGAGAGATATTAGGCTTCCATTTGGCTGAATAAAACCGTATCACGTTTTCCAAATAAAAACTCAACTATTGTGCACAGATTGGAGAAAATATCCTTTTTTAGTAAGTTACCAAATTTGCTTAACATTTATAGTACTCGGAATTGTGAGTATGTGAGGAAACTGCGATATTTCATTCTTACCGGCATAAAATTGCCCAACATAATTAAATTACGCTGGAATTGTTCCGGAAAGATCTTAGGGAAAATAAAATCTACTGATACGGGATATTTCGACTTAATGGGTCATTGAAGTATTTGGTAACTTTTGTATCTACACATTTACTGAAGCTCAATCATAAAAATGAAGACTGCCGAATGCCTTAGAACATTGACCTAATGAGATGAGCGCTTGCCAAATATGTAACGTAATTAATTATGAAAGGTCCTGAAATATATGTGTGCATATACGTATTTTTACTTCACTCACGTAAATATTATTAATTGCAAAGGTAATAAAATTGAAAAGATATAAAATGAAAACACTACAAGTTACTACCGCGATATTGTTTGCGCAAACACTAATTAATCACATATCAGATTCTACCGCTTAATTTAATGATCATTTAAAAATGTATTCCACGAGCAATAAACCGATAGATACCCTTTATTAAGTTTCCAAATACTATATGAATTTGAGAAATATATACGGCGTATTGAACTAATACGAAGATGCATTTTTGACATGGACATACGCGTACAATAATAGACACATTTAAAAAGTTACTTTCATATTATAATGTTATTATAGGATGCTATAAAGTTGCATTTTCTTAATTCTCCCTTCATATTTTAAACTCTCTCAGCCATTTTGTTGAAATTGTTCCTATACAAAGTAAGAAATGAGATATCTTGTAATTAGTTATCACCATTATTATTATTAGATTAGAATTTTAAAAATGGACAAAATCTTTCTATATTGGTAACATGTTTGTAAATCGATTGTACGGCGCTGTTATATATATATAGCTTACAGAGAAAAAGGAGCGTGTGATTTTTTTTTAAAGTTACATTTTCATTTCACATTACGTTCCTAAAATTGAGTCGTAAAGTAAAACTCGATTACGAACAATCATAAAAAACTAAGCATTACCTTAAAAACTCATACCTGCACACATATTAAATCAAATATACGATTTAAAAGCATAATAATACAAACATATTTTCGCAAACTGCTCTTTGTTGAGCAACTGGCCATAAAGAAGCGAATCTTAATTGGGTAGTCGCTCACTGCATTTCTACACTTTAATTACAGGCGTTAAGGAGGTACTGCGCTATTCAAAGACTTACAATTAAACCATTAAATTAAAACACCTTTCGAAATTCTCCGTGAAAACAGAGAGAGAAATTGAAAGAAGAAACAATCTTGTCGAGGTGTAGTGCGAAATTTATCTCTATTCAGAAAGCAATCCAGCAAGAAATTATTTAAGAAACAACTCATACATACACAGACTACTGGCAAGCAATAGTCGATGCGTTGAAAAACATATATACTACAACTGGTAATTGATATGGGGCTATTTATTTTATAAAAACACAGTAACAACTGCCATATATTGATTATATTATCATATGGATAAAATAAACTTTAAAATGTAAGGAAATTGAATCTAGATAACAAAATACTTATTCAAGGAATCTATTCTATTAGCGCATCGGATACTCTAATATCTACTGCTTGCTTGCTATTCTGTGCACACATAAAATTTTAAAGATATTCTATATTATACAAGCTATCTTCTCTAGTCAAATATCAGTTTTATTTATGGTCGGCCATGAATGACTAAGAACTGCAATCAACACTTAACAAAGGCTGATTTGCACGGCCACTTATAAAACACGAAAAATAACCGTATGCCTATTCATAAAATACGTTATTGATACCCGACATAATATATTTATCTGAATGTCTCAGAATGTCATAATATATTTATCTGAATGTCTTTGCTTTTTAGGAGAAAATTGAATAATACGTAAACCAGATTACAAATTTGTCGCTGGGAGCTATTTTCAGGTTTTTGCACAATACACTTTATTTCAACAAAATTAAACCGCAGCCTTTTCATGGCCCACAGTTGGGCACGTGTATTTTTGGTCACTCTCAGCCTGAAGCTTACATGTATATGTTACAAATTGACAAAAGCACAGGATAAAAAAGATACCTTAGAAACATCCAGTATTTTTAAAATATATAAAGGTATCGTGAAAGCTTTTAAGCCATCCTACATTACACACATTTCCAGCAAATTTAAGACATTTTCGTTTAAAATTTCACTTTCATGTAGAAATCTTTATTATTAGTTTGCTAGTATATCGTTACATATACGTATATTATAAACACCGATTAAATTTTAATTATGTATGACATTAACAATTTCATTTCACGCCGCGAATGTATTTACAAGAAATTTTCATCAGCATGAGCGATGGGGGATGAAATTCAATTTTATTTCCACGCTCATTGATATTCATACCCGCTGGCCTCGCAACTCATAGGTCCCCGAGTATTCCGTAAGCACCCTTCAGTTTGAGCACGAGGATTTTAATTTATTAGGACACTTCCAGCACCACAGTCTTGTAAAATTCTTGCATTAGCTAATCTGGTCAGAGTATAAGTTTGAATAATTAATGAGTATGTTACATTTTTGAAAGTTGAATAGATTTTAATACGCCAGTCTAGCTTAAGGTGACACTAGGTTCAATACTACATAGTATAATGCGAGAATTAGGTAAACTTTTCAAGCGTCTTATATTAAAATATTTGCGAGTACGTTATATTTTTAAAAATCAAATTTAAAACAAATCGTATTTTATATGCTTGTATCTAGAAATATACAGAATAAATCTGGATAATCAATAATATTTCATATCAACACAGAATTTTTTTCAAGTATTTTTTATCCGCCTGTTTTTCTTTAGTTCTTATTTATGAAATATTTAGGATTAGAACTGTATGTGCCACCGTAATTACCATTACAATTGGTATATCGTTAGTGATGCTGCTATAACATTAACATATGTAGATAAAACCTTACGTTCACTTTGCTACGGATAAAAGGAACATTACGTCCTTTTCGCCCTTCACGACCTTTTCCCCATGACGGGTTCAGACCCTCCTAATTTAATGTATCTTCATTTAACTTCATGTATACTAATGATTTATAATTGAATTAATCGTACTGATTTATTGATTGACATTGATTTTTTATAAGGACTTTGTTATTAATTGACTTATTATTTTTATTTCATATTTACTATACAATTTTATTAAATTATTGTTTTGCTAGCTTAAATAATTACGTAAGCATTTACTACACCAACGCACTGGTGTGTCTGTAATGTTGGTTGTCGGTAAGAAATAAATAAATCTCACATCGTCACGTTTCGACGTACTTTCGTTGCCTAAATCAAACACACAATCAAATTTATACGGAACCGTCATTTGACTTGACTTCATCCAAACATTCGGCACTCGTTAAAACAACGAAACCATTGATTCACGTTATTTTTCCTGTTCAAATAAACATGCTTCGTTTTACGGAGTGTTCACATTTCTTCATTTCACTTATTGTATTTCTCATATACTCGTTACTGATTTGCCTTCTGAATTTCGTAATACTGTCTGCAAAAAGCTAATAAAAACAAGAAGGGAACCTTAGTACATAATTTGAAACAGAATTTTTAATATACATTGCTGTAATATTAGAGGCGTTACGCTGTGTCCAATAGCACCAAGTTTTGCCATTCAGGAGTCAAACCTGTTCGTGCCGTATTCGGTAGGACATTTTCCATTTGAAAATGAGTAACGTTACTATGTCCTATTTCAGGGAGGCTTCGAAACGAGGTACAGATATGTGTAAGCTGTTCGACATCTAACATTGCCTATACACCCGACTCCTTTTTCTGCTAAATAAAAAATAATATATGAAAGAAAGACTCAAAAGACTTCATCAACAGCAACAATTCAATTGTTGCCGTGTTTTAGAGTTTTAGTAAGCAATAAAATCGTGATCGACTCACTTATTATGTTACAGATTGTTATAGAACTACGCGATAAAGCGTCCTCGGCGATTATAGGCAAAAAATAAATAAAACTCGTTCTCATATTTGTAAATACAATTGTTAGTATTTGGCTCGTCGGTCCAGTGATTAGTCAAGCTGTCTGCTGAGCCGTGGGTCGTGGATTCGATTACCATCCTTGACCAAAATAATATCGAATGATGAACATAAGAATGTTTTGTGCCGTGTCTATATAAATATAAATTTATATGTATGTATGTAGTCCATCAGCCATCCGGTTCACACACCACACGCTCTGCCCATTTATCGATCAGATTGTGAAACTAAAATGAAATACAAATTTATTGAAAACTTGTTGCATTAATCTCAAAAAGATTTTGAGTATAAGGTTTATGAATATGTAACGTGCAACAACATTTTAATTTTATATAGCAGAATATATTACGTTCTCTGCATCACGAATTGCCGCATTAGTTCATTCTAATTCGAGACGATTACTTATTATAATAATATTTGTATCTATTTCCATTCACTCTTTCGTATTGTTCTACGTCCAAAAAATATATATGCCTTAGATTTTCCTGACTTAGCAATCTGATATGCACGTATATACTCGTACAAATATGTAAATTCGATATATTTGGAGAGCCTTCCGCAATATTTTGGAGTACAGCGGTTAAATCTCATTACGTTCGTGGATTTAAATTAATTGTACGATTTTAGACGCCCTTGTCGGATTTTCCAATTAATTCGCTGATTTTTCAATTAACGTACTGATGTAGACAGTTAATTATGTGGACGCGCTTTGTCGGTCGGGATCGGAATGTGTTTACGGAAGTTGTAACATCGTAATTTGTTATTTTGACGAAGTAATTGTAATTTTATTGTACAGTACCTAATAATCTTTTCAAGTCGACATATGTGAATTAAGAACTAAAACTTAGAATATTTTTCTCATGCTATATACGCATGTATAAACACACGCCCTATGACAAAACGGTTTTCTTAAACATTTTGAATCTCATTAATGGAATGCAAGTATTGCTCGTTATATAATTCTCCAAATGAACGCAAAATAAATAGCTCCACCATCCTGCAACTTTAAGTTATACTCGTATACTAGTAATTAAAAAACGTATAATTTCTGTCCTTCTTTATATTACGCAGTTTATCTAACCTTTATAATTATTATTTGAGATTATTTTAACCTATCCTAATAAGCCTTGCAAATAAATCTATATTCCTTAATTCAAAAGGTTATTTTATAGTCCAAATAATAATTTTATAATAATTAAAAATAATTTTATAGTCCAGCCTTATTTAACTTTCAAAACCACTGGTATTTTTAAAATAATACTTAAACGGATGATTATTCAAAAAATTAAAGCAGAAAGCAACCTTTACATACTGCAATTAAATGACGAGTTATGCAAGCGAAGAACGCTTCTAACACAAATCTAGTAAGTGATATTTTTGTTAACCTTAAAGCTAACTTAACGGTTAATGTTAACGGAAGTTCTTATTATTGAATAAATTTTAAGCAGCTTCAATTTATAATCAGAAAAAACTATAAAAGTATTGTCATAAAATTTTCTTTTACTTTAGCAGTATTAAGAGCGTGAAAACTTAACAACTCGTCGCACCGTAAAATAATACGTGAAGTTGAAGTTCGCTTTGTATCTTTGGTTCATAAACTTTTGTCTCATACAGTTTCATCTACTTCTTTGGTGGCACAAAAACGTGATAAATGTATTTACAGAAAAAATTTGCTGTTCAATAACACTTTTTTCGAAGTAAGTTTTGCCGCGGTAGGAGTCAAATTGATAAGTGACGGAAGCATTTTTGGGCCATATTTCCTTATAATCTATATATGCTTTCGCAATATTTTCACACACGTTTACAAGTTTTATTTCCTGCAAATACAAGTGTTATTATTACGTTTAAAAAAAAAGTAACAAGGAAGAAGTTAACAAAAAATGAATATTATTAGAAAAAAAACAAATAAACCGACAACTTTTTTTACGTGGGCTCAAAAATGATTAATATTGATGCTTGTGATAGCAGTCATTTTCAAGTAACAGAACGATCTCCAGGCGGCTTCTCAAGCACAGTGAGATCACTCGCGAAGGCAGTACAATCGTACTCGAATTCCTGTTAATACCTGTTAGCATATGTCAGTATATAGAGAACTATTGGGAGTGCCGCGATTAGGTGATGTCTGTAATACCTACAATATACATGAATTACCGCGTTCCCTTCTATAGTGAAACCAATATTAACTTGTATACATACATACATTTTGTGAGAAATCCCGAACATTCCGACTTGAAAATTTATCGCCGCTCCTCTGTCTCGCGAACGTGATAAAGTACAGCCTACCTGTAGACTTCCTTCCTTAGAATGTTTTATCGATATGCCATTGGCTTTTGTGTGTATAATATCGTGAGTTTCATTGTCTGTTACTCGTACGTGGTTAAAAATTTGACTCGAGATGTTAATTTTTATTTATTCATATTGTTGTTAAATAGTGATTTTTGACATACAATACAAATGAGTTTAACAAAAATATTTTTAGAAATATATATAAAAAAAACCGGTCGTTGATGTGTGAAAAAAGTAACGTTACTTTTGAAACTATTATTTAATTGGCCAGATAATTTTTTATATTTTTTTACAAATGTATATATGTATGCATATAATATAATAATTCACGTGCATATACAGGCTGAATATATACCCAATGGGCGTGAGTGATCAAAACCGATGGTTTTGTGAATAGCTAACAGTGATCATAGAAACTTTCATTGATTATTAATTAGATTTTAAAAAAATCATCTTCCTAAACACGAATTGAACCATTGATTTTGAAGTATAAATGCACTTTGAATGAATATGTTATCCATTAGGGGCGCTTATGCTTATGCTTTGGATAAAATTTAGGTAAGCAATAATCAATGACAGACTAAAGGAAAGATTTTGTTTTTTTGAATACTGTAATCACGAGCTTGCAAGTTTCTTTACAATGCTTTCGTTCTTCATAATAGAAGATGGCCCTAAATGTAAAAAAAAACACGTGACCTCTTAAGGTGGAGAGAGGGAGGGGGATGCTAGAAATTTAACCCTATACTCTTGTAGAGTGAGTCTGAAATTTGAACCGCTCTCCTAAGTAGATTTGGCTGGTTACAACTGTGTCAAACTGCACTTAACTTTTATGAGACAATATAAACCCGAAAACACCAATGAGGTAATTCACCTCAGTATGTATTACTTTTTTGTGATTGATTAATTATTTTTAATTAAACTTAGTATTTGTTTGTTGAATTTGATACACACAATATACAGATAAAACTTCTACATATACAGATTAAACTTCTACATAATTCCTCAAGCATTTTTCGGTAACAAGGTTTATATAAAAAAAATCCCAGCGATGTTTCAAGTGGAACCACAAATCCATTAAAAATTACGACAGCGCAAAGTGATACTTTATGTTTTCATAAACAAATCCAGTTACTTTTTGATGTGAAAATGTTGTTTTAACGACCCCGTAATATAGCAGCTTGAACTTTTGTCGTTCAAATTTGTTCCTGAATTAATGGTTAAAGCATCATCATGAAAAACGTCTGATTATTATTTTTCTTCATATAAATGTGTTTGTTACGACACTGG
The DNA here is from genome assembly GCA_018244775.1 of Oxynetra roscius flavomaculata. Taxonomy (NCBI): domain Eukaryota; kingdom Metazoa; phylum Arthropoda; class Insecta; order Lepidoptera; family Hesperiidae; genus Oxynetra; species Oxynetra roscius. The sequence goes on along the minus strand of DWQQ01000895.1, from coordinate 2,386 downwards.
CTTATATTTTTATTTGAAAATTTTCATCTATTCTCTTAATTGGTGTGTAAATGGAGAGTATTTGTATTATACCTACAGTATTTTATTGTTTATATTATAATTCCTTGACACTGTTACAAAATACTCAAGCTCAAACACAAAAATTGTATAAGAATAATATGTTGGGACACCTTACAAACGACCACCTGAGTACCAACTAGGCAGAACCTATGTTTGTTGATCTAGACCTAAATTTACTTGATAGCAGTATAACAAAAGAAAACCCATACAAATAATTTATTACTTTTTGCGTGAATAATAATAATATACTTACTCTGGACGAGAATTTTTAATAAATAATGTATCTAATATAATGTATATATAGGTGTACTTTGAACGGCTATGAAGTTTCCCTCGTAACGGTTTACTTAAAGTTGTCCCCTGCATGCGACACTTTTGATGCTATAAAACGTAGGAAATTGCGGTTGTGCTAGCCGCCCCTATTACTTCCTGATATAGGAGTTAAATAGAGCTTGCTAAAGAAAGTACTTACGAGTACAATCATATTGTATAAGTCATTTCGCCTTACATGCAGAAATTATATCACACAACTTGTCGGTTTTATAATTGGAAACAGTACCCCTATAGTTTTTTGATTTAATCTGAATTACTGACGTGTGTAGGTCGTTCGGACACTTTTGAACAAATTGCTTTTTGAACAAATTGCTCTTTGAACAAATTGCTATACTTTCAGGGTGTACCTGTGGCCTACTATCTATAGCTAATATAATGCATAATTAACACGTACGAGAAATCGCCATATTTTAAATTAATTACATATTTTTGTGTTTATAATTTTATATTGTTTTTAAATTTCAACTTAATTTATTTTCGATAATACTCCAACCAAGTAAGTCCGACACTTTTTGTTGTTTGTTCCTTTCAATAACTCTGTATGAATTAAGTACCTGCTGCATTTGACTTATGAGTGCTTAAATTGTGAAAAGGATTATTTATTAATGAATAATATTATTTAATTTGTTTCATAGATCGTAACTTCGGGCATCAAAGCAAGTAATTTATCTTTTGTTGGGTTAATTTACACTAAGCGTGATATCTCGCCACACTTCGAGCCTAATGAAAGTACGCTATTATACCCGGTTGCCAATTCCCTAGCTTCTGTTGCCTTCGACCAGTTTCAACATAAATATTGTAAATACTGAAGGCAACATAAATACACATAATACTAAATATTTTAGAGGCTCAAAAAGATAAATATTTCATTTATGTCTACTTATATTCTTGGTGAATTATTAAATATAATTGAATATTATTTAATGAATGTATCGATTTAGTTGCTGTGATCATACTCTCATGAGTTGTTTATTGAGCCAAGTAAACTACACTCATTTCTCTCATAGTATGAATAGCAAGATATTTAAGTTACGACAATATAATTCTTACGATGCGTAAGCATTAATTATTTTATATGCAAAAGGGCGTTGCAGTGCTCGGCAACCCTAATTGGTTGTAGTCTAAGAATTTTTATATGGACTGTATTCCACTTTTTCTACACTTTTTGTCAATATATATCATATAATATATCATAAATTACGAGTATATAATAAAATAGTAAGATAAAACATATTCCAATTTATAGTAAAACAGTGTCTGAAAGCCTTTAAGATATCAAAAGGAAAGCCATGTTTGAGAGAATAAACAGCACTCGTTTATTGTGATCTTCTTTGACAGCAACAGTCGATGGAAATCATTCTAATAGCGGGCCCCTAACAACTCGTCTCGCTTTTTTTTTGCGTTCGGCCGTTTTGTTACGCTCATCATTGTGTTTCAGTTTTTATTCTTTGTTCCCTTTTCACAATCCATTCTGTCGTATTAAATTGTGAAGTTTTATATAATTATTTAATTATGCAACACGATATTCATTAGAAAATTGCTTAGTCATCGGGTGGCTAACATTTAATCCCTCCAAATTCTAATAAAAAAATTACAACGAACATCAGATGCTTTCTTCCAATCGGATATGGAACATATAGGACGTTGCCGTCTTTAAAAAATTAAGTACAAATTGCATTTATGTTATAGCGCATTACAATAATACAGATCAAAAGGCATTTAAACGTAAACCTTTTAATAATGATTATTAATTACTATCGTACACTTTATAAAATCCTTAATCACGTAACAGGCACTTAACCACGCTTATTCAGCACAATATTAATGAAGCGCCTGATATTGCTAGTAACTATTTATCGTTTCACTACATCATAACATAAATAGTTAAATATTTTTAATATATTAATCAGAACATTTACATAGAGCGCTCGCTACCACTGACAACTTAGTGGTTTAGATGGCAGCCTCCCACTCTAGGTGCCCTGAGTTCAAA
>DWQQ01000894.1:0-10127 GCA_018244775.1 Oxynetra roscius flavomaculata | reverse complement strand
GACTATATATGACTTTCATTAAGTGTATCTGTGTGTACCTTATAATGAATAAAATAATTTGAATTTGAATTTGAATTGAATTAGCAACAGAAATATATTCACCGATGATGAAATTGAAGTAAAAAGAATTGAGCCCGTAATTAAGTGACATCCCATATGACTTGCTGGACTCTAATGCGTGTAGCACGAATCCAGACAGCTATGACTAGTAATACTAGTTTGAAGAATTAATGCAAACTATTAAGTTTAAAGAAATTATTCATTAAATTTTTTTCAATAACATTCAATATTTTAGATTAAGTAGATAATAGCGATTTAAGTGAATTACCGTTGCTGGGACACGTGATGTTGCATGTGAGGTGGAGCTGACGGCGATGGGCTGCCCACACCCTGACATGGACCCAAGGCCCCCAAAGAAGACATTGGTGACGCTAACGCATTACCCAATACGCCACCACCTAAGAATTAAGAGAAATAGCAACTTAAATAAATGATCACACTTCATGTAAAATTTCAGTTTAGTCTCGTTTTTGTCAAGCTAGTAGCAAACAGCACGCAGCAGCTATGAGTGGCCACTGCCGTTCATAGACATCTGCAAGCAACCTCAAACAGGGGTGGAGAATATTTTTTTTTACTTTTTGTTAAAGTACTATTAGTGTTTAGGTCTAAAAGTCGACCGGCCTATTACTAGAGACCACTAGTCGACAAACAAACAAAAAAGAAGGTTAATATTCTGATGATTTGTTCACAGTACTTGCCTATAGGGCTCGGGCCACCCATGTTGGGCGAGGAAGCGGAGGGCGACGGACTCTGTCTAAGGAACTGGTTAGGTGGCGGTGCTCGGGTGGAGTACCCAGCGCCGAGCATGCCGCCGTCTGCTTTACTGCCGCGTGCTTGCATATGCAGCATACCCATGCTAACCATCTGTCCGCTGCCCATTCCACCCACTGCAAGTACAAGAAGAGAACAATAAGCAAATCAACGGGATGCAAATAGAACAAACTTTTTCTACTCTTTACAATAATTGCAACTTTAATAAGCTGTTGAGAAAAATGTACTATAAAAGGAAGTCACTGTATAGTACGATTTGCTGTAAGACAGAAACACTGATATTCATAACAACATAAAAATGATTTCCAAATTTACCAAAAAAACTCATATTATCAGAGATTATTTACTGGTAATCAAACACGAAAAATTTTACGACAATCTTTTGACAAAGCTAGTGGCAAAATTCAATTTAACAATTTTTTCAGCTATTCCCACTTATTTTGCTATATTTGTAGATATTTTTAATATTTGATTGTATAACACTTCTATCATAACATTTCATATATACATATGTCGTATAACATTTCATTAATGTATAGAAAAACAATTTGGAAAGTCTTTAATGAATACTAAAAAATAAATTTTACCCATTTGTCCGGGAATCTGTCCCTGCATATTGTTAGGCGCCATCTGTCCGCCCATGCCGCCGACAACTTGGTTACACTGCATTTGCCCCACAATGGTACTGGCGCCTGACATGGGCACTTGCATAGTGTTCGACATGGACATATTTGGCATCATTTGCCCTTGCATCCCTGGTCCGGCTAGCTGATTCTGTAACTGGCTTCCTATGGGATTGCCCATCCCTCCCATCCCCCCAACCATATTACTCATCTGCCCACTCCCCATTTGTCCTTGATTTGGAACCATTCCCATTGAACCGCCAAGTTTGTTTTGCAATTGCATGTTCAGTTGTGGTCTTTGATTCAATGTTTGGAGTAAGTTTGTAGCTGTTTGATTTTGTGGGCCTCCTTGAGATACAATTGGCCCCTGTTGTCCCATTTGGCCCTGCATGCCCCCCATGCCAGGGTTCGGTCCGAGCACTCCCTGTTGCTGCATCTGCCCCTGGTTCATGGTCATCATCTGATTCCTAGTCCCCTGAGAGGCTAGATTCTGCAGTGCATTTAAGGGATCTGGGGCTAATCCAGGTTGGTTGTTAGGACCTTGTGGCGCTGGACCTGCCTGGCTCTGTTGGACTTGGTTACTGGGGCCAGATTGGTTTTGATTGGGTCCTGACATGTTTGATGCCACTTGATTTTGCTTCGGTTGGGCTTAAATAAAATTCTACCATATAATTGTTTGTACTAAGGTGTAATTTTTTAAACAATACCTAGTATGTTTATCCCTGATGACAATTTTCATAACTATATAAATTATTATATAGAGATTTCATTCAAGGCACTGAATAGTGGTAGATAATGCTTTATGCATTAAGCTTGCTATTTGTCGCTTGAATGTAAATTTAAGAAAGAAAGAAAAAACGTGTATTTATGGACAAAGTTACAACACAGAATACAAAATAAAATGAAAATAAGAAGTCAATAATAACATGATATGTGCTGCAACAAATGGAACCGGAGCTCAGCCTAAGCCGTAGTCTGTGACTGCTGCGCTAATTTTCAGCCCTACCCCTCCCTGCGCATGACTTGATCGGCTGTAGGCCCATTTAAAAGAATTTAAAGAGATAAATAAATATTTATCACTACCATTATTATTTTTATTTTTTGCATATGAAATGAAGATTAAAATTACTTTTCCATAATACACAGGTGAAATGTGTGAGATTATACCCCAAATGTGTAGTTAATTGATTGATAAATAAATAGCAATTAATTTCAAACTTTGAATTAAATTTTTCATCCTATCCAATAGTTTCATTTGAAAATTGTTAATTTCAAGTTTTGTGAGATGATGCATGTATGGAGATAGCTCCATAGTTGTTGTGTGTGTCTTGGATATTTTATAGTCTATTACTTACACATTTCTCTAATATGGAGTATCAGCTTGGCAACCATGTTCATGTACTCATCCCTATTGTTAGCCTTCATGAATACATAGTTCTCCATCTCACTGCTGTTCCTTGCTACCTGCATGCCTGACCTTTGAATCACCTCCTCACTGTAAAATATATTATAAACATTAATAAGCGTCTTTATGTTCTACTGGGCTTCAGAGCTTCATTACGTAAAATGGATTAGTGTGAATTAATTTTTATCTGATAGAAGAGGTAGCAGGAGGCGAGGATAGGAAAAGGTGGCAGAAGGATAATGGAAACATTGGTTATAAAGGATGTGTATTAAAAGAGTGATACGTATGTATCCATTCATGGAAAGGAGTCTACCATGAACGAGGCTGTGATTAATAAATTAACTTAGTACTATCAGCGGTATATAGGTATTGTGGTAATGGGATATTTTAGATCAGGGTATATATTTAGTTCATGCAGATACCAGAGCCATGAAACTAGTTTGCAAAACTTCTTTAAAAAGAGTATGTTCTTTGTGTTACGAGCAGAATGCACTGGATTCTTAGTATTAGAAGTTACAGCCAAAATATAAATGATATCACACTTCTGACCAATTTAATATACTGTGAAAAAAAAAATAGATATGTTAGAGTGATTGAGTCCAAAGAATGAGTAAATCATAATAAAATCCTAATTTTTTAAGTATTAAGGGTGCTGAATATAGGCTAGAGATATTAGCAGATGGATGGAACAAATGAGTATCTGTAGTCAAGACTGGTTATCCACAAAGCTGGCTAACATTAGGGTGGTCCACATTACTTAAATGTTATGTACATATAAATTGATGTGAAAGAGTATTTGAGTACTAGTGTCAGAGTGAAAACGTGAAACAGGGTAACCAATGGGAGTTAGATTACAGAAATATATTGGTGAATATTTATTATTATTTGTAAATAAATAAATGTATGAATAAAATAGAACAATTAATGAATTTAGTTGCATATCATGATATCTAATAAATCACAAAAAGAGTAAAGAATAATATTATTTAAAGTGCTGAATGATTAATTTATCATCGTTGTAGTATATACTTATATTACGACGAATACTTACATTTTAGCGACAACGGTTTGTCTGAAACTCTGTGTTTGCCAATTATCATCAGACCCCATATTGAACTGCTTGAGATTATCCATTACTATTTATGATCCTCGCTTTCCAATATACAATTAATGGTCACCACTAAATTTAATTAACGAAAAACAAATCTATGACAAAAGGACACCACAAAACAGACAATATATAAATAATATGTTACTAAAGGAAAGTACGCTCCTATATATGAACCACAGGATATTAATACACTTGCAGTGGACTAATTGCTAAATTGTCATAAAGCGAAATGAAACTTCTAGCAATTAAAATTCTAATATTTTATCTGTGTATGGTTTAATTAATAACTTTGTTGTCTACGTAGTGTTTTCAAAACAAAACAAAAGTGTTGACCCGGTTTTGTATATACCGTAGGTCTTTCTAATTTTTAACTGTTATCTGTTTTGATTTATGTAGGTAATAATTATAATGCTATGAATAATATTTATATACTCTGTTTCACAATGGAATGTTAATAATAAAAACTACAAGCATAGATTTTGATTCTGTTGAACTATTGTGACATAACTGTTATATATTTCGGTAGATATGTAAAAACATATCCTTGATAGTTATTAATAAGAAAGTACTATGAGAATATATCTTCCTTGGCTGAAAAGCCAGGCTTCAAAGCTACCAAAAATATTTAAAAGAAATGTCAAATGTATGTTAACAGAACTGCAATGTCTACTAAGCCCCATGTGAAATAATTAATACTTTCGCTATAATTAATGTTTCTGGTTGCCTTCTTGTTATTGGATAAAATACTGCGGACACGTTATACTTTTTGATACCAGAGGTTGAGCGTTCAAAATGACGACATCAACTGTTTTGCGAGTGAAACGCCGACTAGAGGATAACCCTCAAGATGCGCTAGTACTTGTTTGTAAACGTATGAAAACAGACGAAGAACAGATATCACCGTCATTGTTTGTTTTCTGCGGGACTGTTGATAACCAGGTAACTTTTAGTAAATAGTATAAAATTATCGCGATGTATTTGCACATCTATCAGACCAATATAATAGAAGTTGAAGTGATTAGTATTAAAAAAATATTTCAGGAACAAACACAAGTGAAATCTATTATCCCAAAAATAGGTGTCAAGCTCAAATCTACTACAAACGTTAACGATATCATTACGAAGATACGAAAGGAGAAAAAGGACACCGCTTCAGAGAACCGTTATGAGATTGTCAATTGCAGTAGAGGAATTAAAGAGAACAATGGCACTGAAGAAGATCTATTCGACTTGGTTGACTTGCAACAAACGAGCGACGCGTCCGGCGATATTGAATACACATATGACTTGTACACAGCCGCTAAACAAGACTTTGATATATCAATGTTGGACAATCTTCTCAGGTAATACAAACGTATGTGTGATTCCTAATGGTTCGATAACAATTTTCTGTGTTCTAAATTTAATTTTTATAGTTTTTCAATTAATAACATTTCTTAGTGTTACAAATATATCCAACTGGTTTTTAAATATAATTGGAATTTGTCTGAAACATATTGTACATCATAAGGTGTATTTTTTTATGTTACAGCATAGAGAATTATGAAACTGACATTATCTTGGGTACATATCGGGAAGATGGGGACCCTGGGTCGGATGACAATTTAGATGATGATGATGATTCAAACAATGAGAACAACTGGAGAAATGACTACCCCGACTCGGAGCCAAGCAGTATTGATGAAGAAGATATGGTGAAGGCCATGCAAAAGTGTGATCTAGGTAAGATTTTGGAAAAACTGAAATATTTAATCTCATATATAGATGAATGAATTGGTGGCATGTGAGATATATTTTTTATTTTATTCTTTATCTTTATCTTTATCGAATAATTGATTATGCCGTCCTGGTAATTACAACAACATCTTACCCTAGAAGTAAATAGTAGTAGGACATGTGAGATATATTACCATACACTTTAGTTTCTATCGCTCTTAAATTAATTGGGGATGTCTTTAGTATATGCTCCCCCCAATATATTGGCTGTTTCATATATACAAAGAGAACACAATAGCCCAAGTGAAATGGCTGCAGCAGATGATTTTTGCTTTCGTAAAATTTGCATTTCAGAAATTGGAACTGTCTAAAAATATCACACATTTCGACATCATGTTCGTTAACAATAACAATCTTTGTAGTGGGTTTAATAGTTCTATTTGGTTTGATATTTCTATTTCTCCAGTGGTTATGAGTGGGGTTGTGGGTGTGTAAAATTATCTATATATGTATGTATTTAAATAGTGATATATGTGTATCTTTATCAGTTCTCTGGTTATCACAGTTCTCGACCTAGTTTGCGATTATATGCTGTGTGTTAGATGCCCTAAGTTATTAAAAAATAATAATTTTACAATACAAATTATTTAACAAGAAGGTATTAAAAAGATTTCCAGTAAGGTATTGCACTGAAATGCATAAAAAGAATAAGGGCAGTTAAAATTTCCAATTAAAGAAAAGATTAGCATAAGATACCACTCGCATCTTTCGGTAGCGGAACATAAGGTAGCTAAATATTGGTTTGTATCTTTTATAGATGATGATTTGTCCAGCGACACCGGAGAGGATAAAATTTATGATGACCCCCCATACTTGTTTCATGAAGATGTGATACGATATGGTGCAGCCTACGCTAAGTACAAAGCCAAAGTTCAAAATGAAGACTCACAGGTGGCTGACAGCAATAACTTTGTACATTGTTCAAGGATCAAAGATCTAGATGAGGAGGATGTTGAAGGATATAAGGATGTTAGTGATGATGGATTCTACTATGGCCAAGAGGAAGATACAGAACAGTTCCGGGAGCAATATGAGGATCGGGATTCACTAGATGTATATACTATGGATTGAACAAGTGTTGAAGAATTTTTAATTTAAATATGTGAAATTAATTAAGACAATATCTGTTTTACTTTTTATACTCGAAAGTTGTAATCTTAATGAAGGCGTATAGTCTAATTATAATATTATTATTATAAATATATTTAATAACATGTAAATTTTGTTTTTATCATTACAAGTTATGAGACCAAAGCCGTATCTTTAGGGGTCTATTTGTGTGCTTTGATATCAGGAATGGCTATTCGGTTTAATAAACGAGTCTGCAGTTTCATTTAAAATATGTTTACCTTTTTAGTAAGTATTTTTTTTATTTCACGTATGTTTGTTTTTGCTGATAACATTTATCATTTATCATGAATACATTTCCATAGTTTTTCAATAGATCACTACGCTAATTGGGTATTTATTAATACGGGCAGGATGTTTTGACTAAATTGAAGATCTATGAGAAAAAAATTGACAATCAAATGCGAGTGACATTGTGTCTATTTTTTATTTATTAAATTAAACGGGTATGTGAGGTACAAACTAGTGTTACATGAAAATTCGTAATCTTTATAGTGTATAATACAAGTATGAACAATGTAACTTTTTTTTAAGTTTAATAAGGTTTGCCACAGTTTTATTCTGCTTCAATGTTGCTACTAATTTATTTATTCATGTGTGAAATCACAACATTAAATTTCGACGCTTATCCTTTGGCTTAATACAAAATATGAAGTATACTAGTAGCAGGTTTACAAAAATAACAAAACTTGTCTCGATTAAGGGTCTTAGCGATTTTTTTCCTAAATGTCTGTTCATCATCAACCCTTTTGTTGTTCCACTCTTGGCCACGGTTCTAACCTCAGAGTGAGAAGGATTAAGGACGTGGTCTGCCACAGCGACGTTGCCCATGTGCGAGTCAGTAGACTTTTCACACTTTCGAGAAGATTTTTTTGGAGAACTCTAATGTGTGGTGCACGTCTCCTCGCAATGGTTTCCTACGCCGTTATAGATTGTAAAGACAAAATTGCGCGCCAGAGAATTTTGAATAATACAAACACAGTATATTATGTGATAAATAATTTATTGTCGGGCGTATTTTTACAATATCATTGTATGTCTACAACAGTTTACGTGTATTATCACTTTACTCAACATCCTATGATTACAATTTGGATCTGTAATGAATCACGGCTTAGAATTTTTACCATTTCATTATCTGTTAAATAGCCATAAACAAAATTATTCATATTAATTAACACAAGTTTAAATCACACGAGTTTGCTGCATAAGGTACTCTGCCGTGGATTAAATGTTGAAAAGTATTGTCTATGGCCACCTGAACAGATAAGCACATAAATTTAAGCGTTTATATTTTTATATTTCGACTAACAATGAACTGAGAATGATTTTTATATTTTATATCAAGCCATAGCTTTATTCGAGAATTTCTTATATTTAAACACTATTTTAACAGAGATGTATGGCACGTCACATCAGATGCTGGTTTACTTACGTTTCATAATGTCATGATGAATTACGTAATTATGTACAGTCGTTAACAAAAGTCTATATATTATTGTAGTGAAATGTGCCACGCTTAAATAAAATATTCTTATTTTCCATTATTATATTATATGATATTTAGATGGATTGCAATAAATTTCATAATAATAAAATGCTTGCAAAATATATATTTTATACGTTAGTAGCCGTCTGTTAAAAACAATATTTAAAACATTCTCTGTTATAAGTGCTTTTGTTATCGACTATACGAAACTCGAGGGACACCTTGAAATTCAAAATTACAAACCTTCGAGACTTATTCCAAAATTACAGACAGAGACGAACACAAATGAATACACAAATTTATATGTAGGTAGGTATATCTACGGAATAAGTCTTGTATTCACTTAATTCTATAACTATAATTAGTGAGATACCTATAAATGCAAATTACGATTAATCTAGCGATGCTTTGGCATAGATCAAAACATGGTATTTAGCGAATTAATGTCATTTAAGATCATTTACACACTTTCACGGATTCCATTCTACATTTTGTAGTTGCTTTGAAAATCGTTACGACGAAAATACTACAAACAAAATTTCAAATATAACTTCAATGATTTCTTATCGAAAAAAATTACGGTTGGTTACATCATACAAGATGTTTGATTACAACTTTTCTAGCAACATATAATTAGAATTTTATATTGTTTTACGTAAGATGTGAAACCTCGGAAGAATAATCCCAATTATGAATGACGTATAAATGTGTGCATAATATACATATATATTTTTAAACTTACATCCGCAAGGGAGAATGATTAAAATACACATGTGTCAAAAATCGCGATATTAATAACCGTGGAATATTCATATTTTAATATTAAATCAAAAATGTATCACAATAAATCGTGGATAACTATTTCAAGAGACGACCAGTAGCTTTAAGCTTGATGGATTTTCGTGACGTATATTTTTTTCTATTAAAAAGCGGATTAAAAACCACTGGATATTAACAAAATGGAAACGGAATGAGCATTAATTGCTTTGCAAGGAATATTTTTATAAAAATTCACCTAAGAATAAAAGTTTCATATTAAACAAAATTAACAACAGAAATACAATCGCCTAGAACAAATGGTAATAAAATTTAGTTACAATGCGATAATATCTTTACAAATATTTACAATTTGGTATATTTAACGTATACTCATACAAAGAAGAAAGACATTTAACTTTACTAACTATATATGAATTTACATAACAATTTTTAACATTTGAGGGCTTGTATGTACACTCGCCGAACTTCCATTCGATCTTAACGTCGCAACACGACCGCTCCGTTCGTTCACTTGCGAAATAACGTTCTTTAATTTCGGAACATCAATTTGGCTTTGATATGCAAATACAAGTCTTACATACAATAACTTCTTTTTTAAAATATATATATTATAATCAATAGGTATAATTATTGCACAATATTGAAATATAAATGAAAAACGAGACTACTTTCTTATCATACTAAATTTTATAATTAAAACGCTCGAAAGCAATTAAAGCGTCGGTTGATATTTCGCGAGCTATAAAGTATAAGTGAAGAATTCAGATTGTCTGAGAAGTGTCAAGGAGCCGGCGCGGTTCATAGGACTGGCGCGTCGTTGACCCGCGGCGCGGGCACGTTGTTGTTGGCGGCCGCGTCCTGGTTGGCACCGCTGCAGTAGAACTGTTTATGTGCTTTGTACGTGTTCACGTATTGGAACGATATGTTATACGATTTGCAGTAGTTTGGCGTTTCCTCGGATTCCGGCTCGACTTCTTTTTTAAT
>DWQQ01000893.1:0-10127 GCA_018244775.1 Oxynetra roscius flavomaculata | reverse complement strand
GTTTCCTCACTATGTTTTCCTTCACCGTTACAGCAAGTGATATTTAATGTTAAAACGCACATTGTGAAGAATGAGGTGCGCGCCAGGATTTGAACCCAGAACTCCCAGTGTGAGAGCTGAATTCTTAACCACTGGGCTATCACTGCTCCAGTCTCTATTAAGCATTATTTAGTAAATGACAGTCAACCCTCGGTTGACGATGAAAAATGCAGCAGATGTGAATAGGATAGATAAATAATTTAAGTACTACATAAATGCAGTACCTATATCCATACATATAAGGTATTATTAGTTAGATTAGCTAAAAAAGGTACCGAATAATATTCAACCGATGTTGTTCTACTGACATACGTACCTACATGTCAACTTAGGAAATCAACAGAGTAATTCGACGTCAATGCTAAAATAATACACTTCGCGCCCTATAAACATATGAGCGACAGTGGTTTGAAATTACTTCACATATGATAACATATAACAAAAAGTTAATCAATCAGAACCGACTATATCCGTATAATAGCGTGCGTGACTGGTTTTCCTTGTTCACGTTTTTATAATTGTAACATTGACAGTGGCATTGATAAGGTATACGTGGCTCTTATGACATTATTTTGCGGTTTGCGGTGTAGGTCAGTGGGTCTTATACTGCACCTGCATTGTATGCGTCATTTATAACTTACAAATAATATTTAGCAACAAAAAAAAAATTACAATACACGAGACAGATTGCTGAAGCAATGAATTTTCTATACAGTAGTTCCGAAACATTTGTTAACAATGAAGCAGGTGAACATGTATGTAACTATGATACTTTTGATATATAGGGTATTATGAAGTCGCATTAATAAAACCCGTCCGGCAAACCCGCACTTGCCCAATGGCCGCATGTAACTTCAACCCTTGTCATTCTGACAGGACCCCGTGCGATATGCATCAAACAATTATACGATATAGATAAATAACTTTAGCCAACCCCCCTCATTTTACTTAGATCTCTAAGAATACTACTATCTACAAAACAAATTTATATTAACTCCAGTTTAAATAAACATTATTGTTTTGAATTCTGTATCCATGTCTTCTTTTCGTGCTCTCTATGTATGTGTTATCAATGTGCTGTGTGTTGATATGCGTTTCGGAAATGATAGAGCTAAATACATATTTGATATAGAATTCAGGCTTCATATAACAAGGTTATCCTTCACTACTACTATTAAACATGAATAGCTCGATATATCGGTTCAATGTTGTTTTTAACAGGAGTTAAAACTTCAAATTAGGTTTCATGTCATGGAGTTCTTACCCAAGTGAAGCCGATGCAAGCGATGGCCCCACTCAACATATCAGCGACGATCGCGGGGTAGGAGTTGGCGGTGGGGAAGTATGCGTGGAACCGCGGTGAGTGCCAGTGTGTGACACCCGACATGACGACGCGCTCTATGTCCGCCATCACCGCGGTCCAAGGCTCTGCCTTCTCGGGCGCATGTTCTGGCACCAGGGGGCGCAGGTAACCCGGCTTCACTGATGGCACCACTTGTCTGAAATCGCATTTCATATAATATGCAATTTATATTCTTTTATTATAAACAAGTCGACTTTTTTCTGAAAGGTCTCGGTCATGCTTTTTTACTATAAATAATTATTCTATACAATGGAATAGGTACTCACAATTATTCTATTCCTACTTTCACAGACTTCACTAACGTTATTTACATCTACAGGCTTACAATACAACATTCTAGATTTGAATAATATTTTTTGTGTTTCGATAAATAACTTTGCTCACCTGTCTCTTATGTTTTCCAAATATTCTGCTATGTAATCGGCCATAGCTTTGGCAAAATCCTTGAATTCAGGCGCTTCCATTGCTCCTGCAAAAAGTATATTATAGTATATTGTTATAATTAACTAAGTAAAACACCCATTAAAACGATTTATTACAAGACCACGATGCAGATATCATTCACTTGAGCAATGTTGATTTTATGAAATAACGAACAAAAGAGCTAATATTAGCGAACAAACTAACAGATTACAATAATAAACCAAACATAGATATATTTAAAGCTTATTATATGGTAACCACTTATTATTCGTTAAAGCATTTTGTATCAACCAAACTGAAAATAAAACATTTTTCTAGGTATAAAAAAAAATTTCTTCATTGGAATACAAAGTATTTTTATGTTGCAATCAAATTAGCGAGATTCGGCGAATAATTGCATTGTACGAGTGCATGTAACCAAATAGCTTCTCACGCGTTCATAATAAAGCAAACACCAATGCGAATCTGACAGCTGCCGGTGAATAGGGGAGCATCTTTTGCCGCGATAAATTTCCTGCACTTGGCCATACGGAGCCCGTCCGAATAATAGCGCGGATGCCCGGAGTCCATATTAATTTTATTTAATCGCTAGTGTGGGCAAGGCAAGTGTATGGATCTACTTATACGACATACGTCACCTACGACCGTAATTAAAGATTCGTTCAATTATGTGAGCGCACAAAAAGCAGAAACTATTTTTAGGCAAGCATCAACGTGTATTATATAAAGATTAAATAAAAAATGCATGTAACCTACACACTTGGTTGAAGTAAAACTTCTTTGACTGTATAGTTAAGACTAGCGATTTAGGCATTTATTATTTTGAAAATTCAAATAACTTTGCATACATCAACAATAAATAATATTAATTATACAAAATGGAATAGAAATAAATTTAAGCCCACTGGTGTACAGAAAAATGTTAGTACACGTGTATTTGATCAATTCTTTGAAAAATACCAGTATTTTAGGATGACCATGGCCAGTTGTTACTGCAACACTTAGCACGGATGTACCTTTATGTACCTAAGTTTATTTAAACTACATCAAATCGTGTTATTATGATAATATATACAATGTACATGTTAGCGTACATAAATCGACCTCCAGAGCTAGTTTTTAATTAGCCTATAACAAATTATAATTATTCATATTACTTTGTATATTTTATCAACAAAGTTTAATATCTAACCCATGTCTTCCGTTACACTTTTTTTTCTACAATACACAATTAAGTTTCACTTCAAAAATCGGTATCCTCTTATCATAATATAAATCAATACATTTAAATAAAACAAGTAAATGCATATAGCACAACAAAACTATAGTTATTATACGTGTACAAATCTACAAAAAAAGTAATTCAGAACAACAATTGAAGCACTGTACTTAAAGCCGCTGTCGTTGACCAACCACAAAGACAATATTTATATTGTAAAAATGTGCTTAAATAAATAATAAAGAAGCCAAAACACGGTCACAAAATATAGTCTATTTCGCACAAACCGTATTCCAACTTCAGGTCCTGTTCCATCGTGATATACCTAAAATAGTTGTAACTATGAGTTTTGTTTACTAATATTAAACCTCAAAACATTCATAAAATTAGTTTTTAATTGACAATTGCTGTTTATTTTATTGGTGGAAAGGCCGTTTTGTGCGTATTATCACTAATTAAGTTAATAGTGGTTTTGCCGCGCCCAAGTTTCGACTATGACGATGCGATACACGTACATAAACATAGTATTACGCTTGTTTAGATAACATGAAATACCTGTTTAGATAACCTGAAATAAGCTATATTTAAACCTATTTTCGAGATCGATATCATCTCGACATCAGGATTTAGATTGAAATGCTTGAAATTTATTTTATTAAAGTACTTTACTGCGATGTACCTACTTGAAGGGTTCAAAAATTTTAATAGTTGCAGCGCTCTCAAATGGGTTTGATAACTGTTTTAGATATTAGCAGTTTCTGCGCAGTGACGAGTAGGTATATAAACTGCACAACAGATAGCTTACAGTCCAGATGTAATGACGACAACTCAAGTTATCTATATAATCTATTCTGTTTACATACATCAACATTTCGCGACCGCAGTAAGTGCGTTATCTGTGAGTACTATACATTGATAAATATTTTGCCTACATTATATTTGTGTGAGTAAACCGATATTTCACGTTTTTTCTGTATGTATAGATACAGCGTAACAAAATACGTCACCTCACGGACCACGACGAAACGTATACAGGCGCCAAAGTACAACAATCACGTAAGTATCGCTAGAGTAACAAAACTTTATAATTCCACGTTCAATGTCGAGAGAACGGAGAGCCGAACGAACGGTGGTTGCAACACCGTCCCGGCGGGTAAGTGGTGCGAGGTTATTGCTGGATCTCGCCTGCTCCGTGCTAACTTTAAATGGGTATTTTATATCGTACTCAAAAACCACAGGTATATTTTGTCTGTGGACAGAAGTGAAATTGGCGCCAAAATTTTTATTTAAGCATTATTAAAGCTTATGTCATTTATTTGTTAAGGTTAACTATTATCGAATATTTTCATGTTATTTATGTTATGTATAATTATTACAGGTTAACTATTATTGAAGATTTTTGGGAAATTATGTCAACAATGTTGATTTCTGATAATAAAGATAGTAGGGACGGATAACACTGAGTATTTCTATTTATGTATAGACATGCAATCGATTGATATATTTAAGATAACAGATGGTTGTCGTTGCTCTGCAGGATTCGAAGTTAAAGGTTCATTATGTTTAGGTATATCCAACTGTACCTTAACAACAAACGCATGGAGTTAACATTTTAATTTTAATTTACGAATGCGCTTTTGCAATTAAGACAATTAAATAACAAAACTGAATTCTATTAATTAAATATAGGTGAAACGCAATTATTTATAGTTATAAATATATAAGTAATTTGGTAGTTCATGTTAAATTTTTACACCTGCATATTAATAAAATTGTCTCTAATCTTAAATCTGAAAATTGATAAAAAGTTTCAATCTATCTTTTTAATTAAATAAAATATGTTCATACTAGTTTACTTTATATAACCTCTTATCACATTTTTTCAATTTTATTTCATACTAGTAGTATTAAGAACGGCAGCTGTAATACATATTTTACCATAAAGTGATCAAGTAATTATTAAATAAAAGTTACGTAAATAGTCGGTATTTAAAAAAATGTCTTCAATTCTTAATTTACGTTTATAAAATCAAATCGAGGCTCATCTGTAGTTATGTTTTGAGAGATTTACGAACAATATAACAAAAATGTTAGTACTCTACAATTTCTTGGACTTTCAAGTCCCATAGAGAAAATTTTAAAATTTTTAATGGATTAACCAAAATATACTTTCGACGATACTGACCCCTTGGTCAAGTCTTTAGTCTTTTCTGACTGCCATGCTGTGGGCTGTGGATTCAATTCCTAGACAGGAGTAATGTATGTGGAAAGAGCTGAAATGTTTGTTAAGCGTCCGAGTGAAAAATAATCATTATAACCATATGTATATCGGCTTTCGGAGTATATAGCACAGACTATTTTAGGATAGACGTGTGTGGAATGTCCCAAGATATTTATACATATTGAGGAATATAGAAAAGTGATTATATATCACCAAACTTAATCGCTCAGTGTCGTCATTAATTTCTTTATCTTCGCAAGCATAAAACGTATTTGTATCATAATAATGTTGATAAAGAATATTTTAAGCGCGCTGTTATATATATTAAGATCGTTAACTTAAACAAAAAGATAAAAAAATTGCTAAGAGAAAATATATAATTTGGGAAAAAATTACCGTGCCTACGACAGACTTTTGCAATTGATACTGAAAACTTTTTTCATGTTTAAGTATCGAATCAGTCGTAAAGTAGGTAAAATTTATCAAATTGATTTATTTGGCGACACGCTGTCCACCTTCATTTTCTTTGCAAACGTACATCATATTTCAGTTTATATTGCAAGACATTTTGCAAATATTTTAAAGTTCAGATGTTTAAAATTTATTAACAGAAGCAATCGAACCCAACAGATTCCACAATAACATGCTTTCACCATAAACCTGGTTTGATTAATGCCAATAAATAAATTAAAACAACATGGAACATGAAAAAAATATTGAATCATTTGTTACTATGAAATGAAAACAATGAGTTCTTAATATTTTACCCTTGACAGGCAGGTAGAGAGGTTAACACGCAATATAGCGTTTGAAAATTTAGCATTACAGATAACTCTAATGACTCCATAATTTACCATTCATTAACACAGTTCCATCGAGACTGTAACAATTATTAATTTGTTAAAAGAAGGGCAATAGAAAGAAATTATAAACATGACATTTTTTTATGAATTCAAAGCAAAAATAAGTAATTCTAAATAAAAAGTTCTAGCCGTTCTCAAATCAATAGGACTATTTGGTGAATTGTAATTATGTTGCGAGTTGAAGTGATTTGAGTGCGTAAAAGGACTCAACCATACCTTCTCAAATAAATAAATCGTAACCTAGGCTTCTAGCTAAACTTAAATATCTCAATTAACATTTTAAAATGATTTAATATTATGTTATTTTTTAATTACTTTATTTACTTTAATTACTGTAAGCAGTTAAGCAGTCCAGCGCGGGACATTCAATATTCACGTTCGTTCCCCACTTAACGGTTCAATTTGAAACTGTTTTTTGGTAAGTGCTGATGACGTTAATGAATCCCATCGACCATATGTTTCTAGCTTCAGCAGATTAGACTCTGTGGCGACCAATTAGTTTATACCAATCAATTAATACAATCACCAGGGCATGTTTTTTAAAAAGAACAGCTATAAAAAATTTAAAAATAAGTTATGTATAATTTGTTGTTTGATTTAGAAAGTAAACGTAGGTGAAGTCCCGAGTTCTTAGGAAGTTTTTAAGAGGATAACGTCAAGTGAACGCAGGTAATTCCAAATTATTCGAGACAGATACTCGGTAAACGGGTATTTCCTCGCATCTGACGTTTAATGCACCGAGAATGTAACATAATTAGTGACGTTTGGTTTTCCTTATACTGGTAGTCGAGTAGCCTTTAAAATTGTTTGATTAAATTTATTCATATATAATAATCTTATAAAATTAACCAAAGAACGGCAGATAATTATGTTTGAGTGTTCCCATTTCAAGTCCGTAGAGCAGAGTAATTGATTTTGACAGTTCACGAAGCGGCAAAACTTAATTTAAACTCTGCAAGGGATGAAGCGGCAGACGACAATGGAATTAATCTCCAATAAATACAGGTATAATTGTTATATGTTGGATATTTATTTAACGGATATCTTAGTTATTAGCGAAACATTTTTATTTTGGTGTGGATATTCTACATGTGCCTACATATGAGAATAATTATAATTATTATAAAAGCGATATCTTATTGGTTGTTGCAGATATTATATCGCTACTGAAGTTGTCACAAGGTTGAGGTCATGTAGGCAAATCGAAAGTTAGTCTTTTAATCAGTTATTACCAACAGAAAAATGTCAAGGATTTTCACAAATTTTAATCAGGAAGATTTATATATATGCGTTTTTATTAATACTCCTGATAATAAATATAATTACGTTCATATTTATATATTACGTCGGGTGATAGAACGGAAGTCGTCAAAAACCATCTGTCCTCGAAAATCAAGTTTAAATGAACAAAAACGCAGGCAGAGACTAGAATATTGTTGCTAATTAGTTGTTTTGACATATACATATACATTTAGATTAATTTAAACAATTTAAGTACATTTTAGAAACACAATATATAGTAATATTTTTTGAAAATTTTTTTTGTTATTAGATCAATATTAACGATGTTAATTAATTAAGAATTTACCATGTGCTTATCTAGATTTTTTTAAAATATTATTACGAAGGAGTGTAAAATATTTTCCATTTATGATATAATAAAGATTTATTCTTTATTATGTAAATCAGTCATTGTTTTGAAAAAAGAAGTTTATATAATGACATATAAGATAAGTTTTTTTTTATTATTTTGAAGTGTAGACAACGTAGTAACGAATATAAGTATAAACAAAATTGTAGTTTACATGATATAGCGAGAAAATAATTACACTTTATATGCAGAATATACATAGAACAGGATTACTTATGCCTTTCGGTTTCAAGGACTCACGATTAAATTTGAAATGCTGACACTTGGTCCCAACTCAGTGCGGTTATCAAAGGCCGAACTTCATAGTGTTATTGGTATAATTAACCACTTACCCGAGTATGTATGCCGGCTTCAATAAATTATGATTTCACTTGAAAAATTACTTATTCTTATCACAAATTTCGATTTATTAATAAACAAAGTAGAATATTGTTGATTATTTATCGTTGTAGGTATTGTAATCTACCTCCGTGAATCACGGTACGTTCTGCTGACAATCTTTCTCACACTACGCCCGCCGCCGCCAAGCCCACCGCTTTATATACGAACGGTAGCGCACGGGAGAACAGAGGCGTTCTATAGAAGATACTGTATATCTAAGCTGACTCCATTTACTAGATTAACCGTGGTAGACGAGCCGAATAAAACTATAGTCAAGTAATCTTTGAAATGCCCATTCAATATTCTCACTTCTGTTAAAATTCGTATGAACATATAACGATTTCAAACAATGCTATGTTATTGAATACTTACGTATATACCAGAACCAGTCTATATGTGATTTTGAAACTTTTTGGGTTTGTATGTAGATACTATATAGGTTTGTATGTATCTATATCATATAAAAGTAACTATATTCAAGATCTTAACCAACGCTTTATGTTTTATTAATTTAATATAAATGTTTATGGTGGTCAAATACCAAAATCTTAACGACTATCAAAATGTTAACATTCTTGATAACAACACTAAAATACAAAAGGATCAATCACTTAAATTTAAAATAGTTAAATAACAAAAACTTAAATCAAATACTAGAATAAAATTATAATCCAGTATTAGTAAGCCGATTCTCGAGAAGAATTACGAACAGATGGTCAAAGTAACAGAAACAATTAAATTTATTTTCATTTCACGATTTAACCTCATACATGTCAGCATTGTTATGCTTTTATTACATCAATATATGTACTTGCAATGTTAAGTACATTTTATTACCAATTTAGTTACTAACGAGAATCTTTAAAATATTATCCTTTTCTATGCATAAAGTTTTATCTATATGAAATAAAATATAATAAAAAGTCGTAGCCATATATACCACGACCTTAATACTATGTAAAACTGATTAGTTACTAGCTGACAAATTATATAAAATGTTAATATTTTGTTGAAAAAAATATTCAGGATAACATAATAGTTTATTCTTAACTTCTACGATCGAAATAAACCTAACATCGTATTGTTCAAAGTACCTAAGTCTATATAGGTATATCTGTGAAAGAGTTCATAAAGTCCTATAAATCTATATACTTCGTTATGGCCCACTATACGCCCGATATACCAAGTAGAACAGGAATAGGGAGACCACCCACCGGGCGCCGGCGTCCCTCGTGAGGCAAAGAGAATTGAATCAATTGTCCTTAACAGCGATGTCTTATGAAAATCTGACGGAAAATTTATTTTATCCATAAAAGTCCCTTTGACACAAGTTTGTTTGGAATTGTTTTAAATATATTCTACGCGGAGTATTAACGTGTATTACAATATATTCTTATATTAACCGTGGTGTGAACTGAAATATATATGTATGTACACAGATGTATGAGCGGTGTAGGTGTTTAATTATATAATTATATATTTTATTACACGTTACTATTATTATACATCACAAAGCTAGAAACGTATAAAATATTTCAAATGCACTGTCGTAAACGAATATTTTGTAGTACAACAGCTAAGGCCTTTTTTTAGGTAAGCAATCATTTTATAGCACATAGTGATGTAAATCTACGAGTAAGATACTTATATTTTATTCAATAAATTAATTTTTCGTAAAAATAAATAAGCATAATTTTAATAAACATAAATTCGCGTGTTGTACTGATGAAGGAAAAATTAAGCTCTCTAAAGCGTATTGTCCGAAGTTCTACACGGGGAATCCTTGGGTCAGTTACATAAAGAGGTCGATAGACGTCCTGCATATTCAATACAATAATACTTTCAGAATGCTGTTGGGAATGCCCCGTATTTATAGTGCCTTTTTTTTGGTTTGCGTCGGGAAAACTGCATTGCTGCATCGTCACCCCTGCGGGCAGTAAGGTGGGGTGGTATGCGGGGCTCCCCGG